>JACXGI010004834.1:0-51044 GCA_016801175.1 Esox masquinongy
GGGGGGGGGGGGGGGGGGTGCTTAGCTGACCTGGGCCCTTGACTGTTAGGTGAAGTGTTTTTACGTAATGCTTTCATAAAACATATATGGATGTATGATAGCAGACACCATGTTCTAATATTTTTATGTGTATTCGGAATCAACCTGTCATTAGCAGGGAGGTCATTGAATCTGGGTTTTAATGGTGCGAGATGATGGTTGGTTATGAACGGCATTAAACTACACCAGGGAATCTTCCGGCCCACCCCACTGTGAAAGCTGCAGGTGCGTGGAGCTCCGATCAACAGGAATCGGATATCCAGGGAACTGCCAACCCCAACGATGACCTCATTAATTACACCTGTCAGTGAATCCCCACGGATCTCTCCGCATTCACGGCAGTCAGCCAGCCAGCCGCCGAGCCAGCCAGCCAGTCAGCCACCAAGTCACCCAGCCTGGAGATGCAGCTCTCTCTGGGTTAGAGGACTATGCGTGCCTCAGTGCACAACGCTGGCAGCTGTGGTGCTGAGAGAGACCCCCCTGCTCTGAACACACGCACGCACACACATAACCCTCTTTGGGGTGCAGCCGGACGAATTTGATCTTTATTTAAATCCTTAAATTATAGCTTATTAAAAATGCATGGGCAGCCGTTTATATGATGCGCTCGGCACTGTGGAGGCCGCTGCACAGGCTGCCCTGTGATGTCTAATTGGTCTGAAGGTTGCCAACCCTTTGAACAAGTCAGGACGGAGAGTTTCTGCAGACAGCAGTGTGCTCAGAATGAGAATGGCTGTGTTTATTCTGCATTAGCCTCTCTCGCTTTCTGCCTCTCTCCTCCCTCTAATTTCTATCTCTTTTTCTCCCTCTCTTCCTCTCCGAACCAAGGCTGAAGGCTTGGTGAGAATCGCAGGGTGGAAAGTCAATTTGCTTCAAATGTAGCACAGGATAGTTATGTTAAAGCAGTATCAATGTAATGTAAATGGCTGGTGCTGTGGAACAGAAGTCGTTGAGCGGATGCCGTGTTTAAAACCACGGTAGGAGCCCGTTAGAGGATGAAGTTCAAGACGTGAATTCAGGCATTGAGTTTCCTAATGAAATCGTGCTCTAACGGCCGCTCATTCGAACAGACGACCCATTGAATCCCCAGAGCTCTGTGCTGCGCTGTCTGGAAGGATCTGAACTGTGGGATCTGTCTGGCCACTGTCGGCCCGAGCCAGAGCCAGTCACCGAGGCAGCCATGAGCCTTTGAGGAGTGGGATACATGCTTCTGATGGATCCCCCTCTAGAGCGGAGCAGCGCTCACACTGAGTGTGTGAGGAGCACAATCTTCATCCCCCTCCGCACCCCGGACACCAACACACTCCCGCTCAATGGCAAGGCCCTCCCGCCCACCTCAAAGCGTGGAATACCACATTTGTTTGTTTACGCCTCGTTTTCTTTCCCTGAACTCTATTAACATTTATATTGCAGCCGAAGGTGTTGGAAGTCCCTCTCGCAGCGGGGGCACACCCAGCTTAGATGAGAAGGAGCTTCAGTCTGGGTTTCCGAGGCACAAAGACTTGTGTTTACGCGAGCATTATCCTACCATTCCCTCAACTTCTCTCTTTCTCTCACTCTCTCTCGCTCTCTCTCGCTCTCTTACTGCGCTATCTCTACTTTCTGACTTGTGTCACCGTTTGGCCTATCTCACGGCAACTCTTTAAGCTTTTATCTCTCCTAAGATAAATTGATTGTTTGAAAAAAAATGATATGCAGTGTCTGGAAAGTTTCCGGATTGCACTCCTTGATTGGGTATTAGCATATGAATGGCAGTGAGATAACGGCGTCCGAAGGGACTTCTTGTAAGGGGGAAGATGCTGGCTAGACATTCACTTTTCACAGAGTTCTGGCGCATTCTCTCGCTCTGGAATTGCCCTGGAATGTGCCAGTGGAAATGGTTTCTGTTGGGCCAAGCTTCACCATCTTAGCTAGAGGCTTGTCTTGAACCCACGACATCTTCCTGGCTTCAGATTAATGACATCATCATCCCAGGCTTTACATGCTGTTCAAAGCATTTATAGAAAAGATGTTGATTCAACGTTGTAAGTTCAACAGTAAGCAATCTACTGCAGTAGTTTACAAAAATGTTAGTTTATTGCAGTTTGATTACCTTAGAATTTTTTGTTAAATACATTTTTTTTTATAGTGCATGCTAATGTGGTCACCGTAGAAATAACCCAGTATAATATGACAAGTGAGTAAATAGGATATCTACTGTTAGTCTTGTTAGTTTTGCGTTCTCTAAGGCATCAACAAACTGAATGCTCAATTCTGTCTAATCTCTGGGAGTCTCTGTGGAATGGTTAGAGCTTCTCTGTCATGGAGTGGTTGGATGGATGGTGAAAGTATTGACAGATTTGGCCATGTGGCACAAATTGGCTCACTGCTGGTTGTTCACTGTCCCCCACGATGAATTCTGTCTCTGTTTGTCTGTACGTCACATGCAATATCTCAAATGCCACTGGCCCGATTCTGACACCATTTGGATGAATGATGCATCTTGCCATAGAAATCTGCCATTTGATGGTCCAGATGGTTATGCTATAACAAGCTTATTAAAAGGTTTTTGCAAGGCCGCGCCTCTCATCCTGTATGGCGTACGTCATGAATTCGCTGCTAGCTCCATCTCCTCACGAGGAGCACGTTAGCCCAACGGATCCATATAATCCCAGCTGATGGATTTTTCACCTATTCGAATTTTGTAAAAACACTCACACGGGGGTCTGGTGTATGAATGCGTAGAATATTCATATTGTATGGACGTGGAGTACACATGTTCCAAACATGGTCGGGACTCAACCTATCCGTGGACAAATCAGCCAAAAGGAGGCGTTGTGATGGACACGTCTTGGTATGTTTGCCTCAGCCCAATGATGTTTGCCATGCATTCTGAGGAATGTATATGTTTCATGGGGGAGGACATGTTTACTGTTGGTTTGCTGGATAATTCATTTTCTGTTAAGGCTGTACATTGTGTATTGGCTGTTCTCCGTGTGTATTTCACATACATCCTTCTGATAAGGTCCTCATATCTTTGAGCGACAACAGTAAACACTGTGAACGATTCTGGAAACAAACGTCAGTGTTTCATACAGGATTCTCCACCCCTTGTCCTGAAAACCCCTTGACTATCCTTTAATCCGTCCGTGCAGTTGCTGTGTGGGCAGTGGGCTGGCACATCTTCTTACGGCCTGGTTTCAGACCGGCGTACAGCATTTGCCACGGCGAACTAGTCAGAGGAACACCCACCGTCACAGACATGCCGCCACCAGCAAGCTCTCTCTGTCATCCACTTCCTCTCGGGTCGGCCGGCCCCAACAGGCTTGGGGTTGGGGGGGGCGGTTTACATGGACACCTCCATCGCCATGAATGGCCTTGCGTGGAGCTCCGGGCCCTGTGTGGCCTTCCTCAGTGTGGTCTGACCCTACAGACCACATATCCCAGTGGCCTGGCTGGGGGGGGGGCTACACAGATCTCACACACACACGCACACACACACACACACACACACACACACACTGTCCGGTGCGATCACTGCCACGGAGTATGGTGACTGAACCTGGAGGCTGGTGTATCTGAGCCATGGGAGCGCGGTGCCGCCAGCCAGTGGAACAGTGCGTGGTCACACACTGAGATCCAGGCAGACAAGCGTACATACAGCATAAACACACAGAGCCCGGATAAGGCCACTAAGCCCTGGGGGAAGTACAGGCTCCTGTACAGAGGGTGTTTCCTCTGTTCCCAGCCCACAGGTGTGTCTGCCTGCAGCCAACAGGAAGCCCTGGGTGCTCCTGCAGGACAGGAGAGGGTGTGTCTGGCAGGGCTACAAATACCTGGGGCTAATACCATACCATCCCGTTTGGCTCAGATTCTGCTTCTTCTGCAGAAAGGGTTAAAGCGTTACAAATTCACCAGATAGCCGTAACATGAAAATGGCCACCTCATGTGTTTGCGTTGCTCTCAGTGCACTCGCTACTTTCTGGTTGAAATGGCGAAATGAGATGAATTATGCTAAGTAGCCTAACCTTGATGGAAGAAAACTGCTCCCCAATGTGCATCCTCAGCAGGGGGGCACCGCCAAAATGTTTATTTATTTCCACCAATATATATTTATTTTTGGGGCTGTGTGTGAATTTCAAGTCTGACTTTGGTAATGTCATTGGCACAGTGTGCTCTTTAATACTCAATATAAAAGGAGCCTGGAGCAATGCGGAATCAGGCTTCCATGTGTTAATTAAGCGATGAGGCCCAAGGAGTTGTGTTATATTTGTTATGGTGAAGGGCTATTCTTAGGCATGACACAAAGCCAAGTGTCTGGATCCTTAGTCATGGTATATTGGCAATATACCACAAAGGTGCAGTTGAAGTCAGAAGTTTACATACACTTAGGTTGAAGCCATTAAAACTTGTTTTTCAACCACTCCGCAGATTTCATGTTAACAAACTATAGTTTTGGCAAGTCGGTTAGGACATCTACTTTGTGCATGACACAAGTAAGTTTTCCAACAATTGTTTACAGACAAATTATTTCACTTATAATTCACTATGTCACAATTTCAGTGGGTCAGAAGTTTATATACACTAAATTGACTGTGCCGTTAAACAGCTTGGAAAATTCCAGAAAATTATGTCATGGCTTTAGAAGCTTCTGATAGGCTAATTGACATCATTTCAGTCAGTTAGATGTGTACCTCTGGGTGTATGTAAGGCCTACATTCAAACTCAGTGCCTCTTTGCTTGACATCATGGGAAAATCAAAAGAAATCAGCCAAGACCTCCACAACTCTGGTTCATGCTTGGGAGCAATTTACAAACACCTGAAGGTGCCACGTTCATCTGTACAAACAATAGTACGCAAGTATAAACACCATGGAACCACACGCTGTCATACCGCTCAGGAAGGAGATGCATTCTGTCTCCTAGAGATGAACGTACTTTGGTGTGAAAAGTGCAAATCAATCCCAGAACAACAGCAAAGGACCTTGTGAAGATGCTGGAGGAAACAGGTACAAAAATATTTAGATCCACAGTAAAACAAAGTCGCTTAGTAAGGAAGAAGCCACTGCTCCAAAACCACCATAAAAAAAGCCAGACTACAGTTTGCAACTGCACATGGGGACAAAGATTTTACTTTTGAGAGAAATCTCCTCTGTTCTGATGAAACAAAAAGTGAAGTGTTATAATGACCATCGTTATGTTTGGAGGAAATAGGGGGAGGCTTGCAAGCCGAAGAACTCCATTCCAACCGTGAAGCACGGGGGTGGCAGCATCATGTTCTGGGGGTGCTTTGCTGCAGGAGGGACTGGTGCGCTTCACAAAATAGATGGCATCATGAGGAAGGAAACTTATATATTGAAGCAACATCTCAAGACATCAGTCAGGAAGTTAAAGTTTGGTCACAAATGGGTCTTCCAAATGAACAATGACCCCAAGCATACTTCCAAAGCTGTAGCAAAATGGCTTAAAGACAACAATGTCAAATGAACTGGAGTGGCCATCACAAAGCCCTGACCTCAATCCTATAGAAAATTTGTGTGCAAAACTGAACCTGACTCAGTTACACCAGTTATGTCAGGAGGAATGGGCCAAAATTCACCCAGCTTATTGTGGGAAGCTTGTGGAAGACTACGAGAAACGTTTGACCCAATTTAAACTATTTAAAGTCAATGCTACCAAATACTAATTGAGTGTATGTGAACTTCTGACCCACTGGGAATGTGATGAAAGAAATAAAAGCTGAAATGAATCATTCTCTCTACCATTATTCTGACATTTCACATTCTTAAAATAAAGTGGTGATCCTAACTGACCTAAGACAGGGAATTTTACTAGGATTAGGTGTCAGGAATTGAGAACAACTGAGTTAAAATGTATTTGGCTATGGTGTATGTAAACTTCCAACTTCAACTGTTTATACCTTGATGTGCCTTATTTCTATTATGAACAGAATTAATATTAATCATTTTCTAATATGCAAGAGCAAATTATGAACTGGGTGCTTCAAAACCTGAATGCAAATTGACTGATAGCCATGGTATATGAGACTGTGTACCATGGGTATGAAATCACTTTTTACTTCCCAAATTGCATTGGTAATCGGTTTATAATAGCAATAAAGCATCTCTGGGGTTGTGGTATGTTGCCAATATACCAAGGCTAAGCATTGTGTCCAGGTATATTGACCATATACCACAGCCCCTCTTGCCTTATTCCTTAATTATAATGTTAATTATAAACCAGGTGGTTGAAATCCTGAATGCTAATTGGCCGAAAGCCATGACATCACATAACGTTTCATAATAGCATTACAGCATGTCAGGGGTTTGTGGAATGTTTCTGTATAAACCTTAATCCTGATTAAGCCATGGTAGCCTATATGTAAACTGAAAGCTGTTGTGTATGTAAGCAATATGGCACGAGGGGTTGTGGTATATTGGCAATACATCAGAAACCCACGAGATGCCTTATGGGTCCTATAAATTGGTTACCAATGCTATTAAAACAGTAAAAAGTGATGATATCATGCGTTTGGTGTATGGTCTCCTGCAATGCACCGTGCCTAGGAACAGCTCTTAGACCATATACTCCACCCCTTGTGCCTTGTTGCTAAAGTATAACATTAATTGTTAGCTGCCAGGCTTGGGCCCGGAAAGCACATCAGCTCTGACACTACCTGACAACGTTGGCGGAATACATTGCCGTCACAACATCCTTTTCGCCTCCTTCCATTTTTCTCGCCGTTTCTTCTTCAGTCTTTCCATTCCTCTATCGGTTCAGATTGGGACATGTTCTGGGGCTAGTCAGGAATCGTCTGGAGAGTGAGGGAGGGGAAGAGAGAGAGAAAGAGGCAAATAGAGGCAGACAGGGATGTAAGGCATTGGGGCAGGGGTGCTTGTCTGTGCAGTTCTGGCTTTTATGCACTGCCTGCCCTTTTTAGTGATCTCCTCCATCAGCACACCGGCCCTGTTTCTCCTTTTCCAAAGAGCGAGAGAAGCAGCGAGCTAGCTGCAGCTAACTGAAAGGCTTTGGCAGTGCTAGCACACACTGTGTGTACTGTACTGTAGCCAAGGTGCTGTGTGTGGGTTTTGGCCCCTCCAGGTCTCCACTGCCCCCCAGGTAAAGACTGGTCTCACTACTGCTCCCACTGTCTTCCCTGGGTCCCACCGGTCTGACTCTATAGAAACATGTCCGTGTCTGTCACAACCAGCGGTTACTGTCTACTCTATGTCCTGCTAATATATTGACACTCATGACAATGCCGACAGGAAGGCGGCTGTGGGGGGTCCAGAGATGCTCGTTTTGATGTTTCCTGCTCGTAAAAGAGAGTGATTAATGTGATCGTGTGGAAAAATACAATTATTACATGATAAATGTGATTGTATTGGGAAAAATTACATCATTTTGACATGAATGTCAGCTAGCCCTTGGCAGTGAAACGGATGTGTGGCCATAGGTTTTTAGTGTCAATGATTATCATTGTCGTTTTAACTATTGTGGAGTTTCAGATGGAGAAAAAGACAAATTAGTTTGTCGAATAGTGAATAAGAGGCTGATTAAATTGTTTAGTGTGCGGTAGGTAGTGAGTTGTCCCAAAATGCTCCCTTCTTTTGGCTTGCAAGGGAGGGAGTTAGGGAGGGAGGGAGGGAGGGAGGGAGGCAGGCTGCGCTGCGTGGAGCTGTATGGGCGATCTGCCGTGCCCTCATTTAATCTGATTTGCATGCTAGAGAGAATTAGGTAATTGGCATTTATGCAGAACAAAAGAGGATCTGCTCATGAACAAAAAAGAGGTTTTCATGTAGAACCGAATGCACTCTGTGTCTGAGCTGGTTTCCTCCGGCAGCCTAGTGTGTGCCTCCCCTCAGCTGGCACGCCGACCGACTGACTGTGGACATGCAGGTTCAGTTGATGTGTGTTGGTGTCTGTGTGTTACAGACGACGGGTAATTCTCCTCAGTTCACGGGTGTGTGATGAGTTGGCCCGCGCAGCGCTCTCCCTTTACCACAGACTGAGGGATACCACGTTGGAAGCTTCTCAAATCATTCGACCAAATATTGCACCCGTGCCACTTCAAATCTCCATTTCCAACTCATTCACCCCTAGTATAATTATAGAGAGCAGTAATCCAAGACTGAGAGTGAGGAGAGAGGGGCCTAGCTGTTCTGTAATGGCAGCCATTAGCCATGTTGGTTTATGCCACAGGGAGGTGGTAGCAGCCGCACTCCAAATGGGTTTGAACAAGCGTTATCTGAGTACGGCAGCGCTACGCGCTGTTGACACTGTAAACCTAGCAGCTCACGTGACTCCCTCACTTTATTCATTAAAGAGCTCGAGCTGAGCGCTCTGTTTGACTTGGTCTTTTTTCAGCATTCAATTAATGTCTTTTTTCTCTCTCTCTCTGATTATTTCACTTTGGGGCAGATGTGAAATGAGTTTAGGAACATTTGCAGAGTTTGTGGTTTGTTAGGTGTGACTGAACTAGCTAACCCAGGCCTGTGTTTGGCCCTTGGAGTGGGCAACATGAGCTGTTAATGACGTCTCTCAACCCAACATTGATGATATTTGCCCACTACTTGTTACGTGTTCATCTTTAATAGTGGCTATATAGTGGCTATATAATAGTGGCTATATAGTGGCTATATAATAGTGGCTATATATCCTACCCTTAAGTAGGATGTTATGATACATTTCCATTGGAATTATAGCAATGTCAAACTATCAGTAGAATACTATGATTACTGAATGAATACTGTAGATTTTAGCTAACCAGCAGCTAATTATTATCTTTCCTGTGGCTGCTATGGTCTAGTCTAATGTTTATGAGAGGACTAGAGGCTGCTATGGTCTAGTCTAAAGATTTAGAGAGGACTGGAGGCCTCCATGGTCCTGCTTAGAGGATAAGAGTGGACTAAAGGCTGCTATGGTCCAGTATAGAGGTTTAGAAAGGACTAGAGGCTGCTATGGTCCAGTATAGAGCTTTAGAAAGGACTAGAGCCTGCTATGGTCCAGTATAGAGCTTTAGAAAGGACCAGAGCCTGCTATGGTCCAGTATAGAGCTTTAGAAAGGACTAGAGGCTGCTTTAGTCCGTTATAGAGGTTTAGAGGGGGCCAAAGGCTGCCGTGGTCCAGCATTGTGGTTTAGAGAAGGGCTGGAGGCTACTCTGAATCTGCAAGCCTGTAAGCTACTGTTTATTAGTCTGGCTCTTTGGAACGTAGTGCAGGCTTCAGTCCCAGTAGGCGAGAGGTGAGGCAGCTTGTTTTGCTCACCACACAATAGACAGGTTCGTTGGCATCCCTATTGAGACAACTGACAGCCGAAGCATTGGGGTCAGTCGTGTTAATAAGCAAGTACTAGATGGATAATAAATGGTAGTGGTCGTAGGAGCCGGCAGGGGGGGGGGTGAGGGTGTCCTTGTGGTGCGGTAAGGGAGCTGGTTTGTGGAGAACAACTCATTTACCCACAGTGCAACTGGACCACCCCACACATGCTCAGACTGAGCCATGCCTGGAAGCTCACTGCTTTCTCTAGTGTTATTTTTCTCATGTTATTGCTTTATACATTATAAACTTTTTTTCATTTTTTAATCTCTCTCTACTCCCCTAAACTGATGTTGATATAGCATGCAGGTAAGGATTAGGGTTTATCAAAGAAGACATCGTAATATTGCACGGGACATTAACGTCACTGAATATTTTAGAAGAATATTCTTCCTCAGAGGGAAAAATGAAAGGAAGAAATAAACACAGTCGAGCGAGGAAAGGAGAAGTGTTGTGTTTGTTTTTGCTGGTGCTCAGGGGCAGAGATGGGAGAGATGGGAGATTTAGGGATGTGAAGTGGATTGGTGGGGAGCGAGGCAGTCAGGGCCTATTTTCATTGCAGCTGAGGCTTCAACTAGCCACAAGCTGTTTTTCTAATTCCAAAGATGAGAGAACAAAATATCTTCTATCGCACAAAAGCCAGATTTTATTTTCCACCCCCAAGTGACTTCAACACCACCGTTAGCCCTCCCATCACCTCCAGTCAGAAGGGGCTTAGCACATCGAGGACAACACAAAGCCTTGTAGCTTTATAGAGCCTTAAAGATTATATTTTCTGAAGTGGGAATACCTCACTAATGGGGTATTTTGTTCTGACTATTGAGGTGATTTCACTGAGGTATATGTATTGTCCCAGCTCAACTATGTTAGTTTTACCTCATAGAAATCCCATCATGCACAATCCCATGGTAAAAATAAAAACGCATTCATGAAATACCACCCACTAGATTTTGACCTCCTTGTTTGAAAGAAAAATACTTCTGTTGTCTGTTTCCCTTGAATAACACACAGCCAGTTGAATCAGTTGTGTTCACAACCTAAGTAATGAGCATCAGGCTTCAGGCAGTATAACTGCTGCTAATCCACTGTGTCACTGGACTAGTGTGTCGTAGTTATGGGCTTGCGCTGTGGTCAGGATTGCCTCTAAGCCATTACTGAGCATTGAGAATAAGGCCATTCATTTTGCTGAGCTCTACTGAGCATGCTAAGAGCTGTGAATTATTTCACTCGTTTCTGGAGGCCCTTTGAAGCATGACCAAATACGGGAGTGATTTTATATGCTCTCCCAATCCTCCTCTTTCTGAGAGGATAAGAAAAACCTGGGTTTAAAGTCATTTTGAAGTTGCACACATATGCGCAGGCACACCTACACACACACACAGACACACACACACGCACGCGCACACTTAAGTGGTGAACATTAATCATATCAATTAAGTAGACTGCAACCCTCTTCTGGGGTTACTTTAACACCTCACCATGTTCAACGTACAGTGATAGTAGTGAAACAATAAGGAGATAAGAGTCTTTGGAGGACAGTGGACTGTTAATGTAAAATACGACTGCTGTAAAAATAGCCAGACTGTTCCTGTAATGGAGGGGAATAGATTCCTACTGTAAAAATGATTTATCTTGTTCTTCAAAATGGTTAGTTGCATAAAAGTCAACAGTTCTTTATGATGGCATTTAAATTATAGGTACTTAACATTACCCCTCTCTTTGAGAGCTTTTCTCTCAGCCGTGTTCATCATCTCTTGTCTGTGTAAGTGGAAGGAAATGGGAATGTCTGCTGACTCAGAATAGGCGTGGCCTTAGAGATTTACCTGGGTCCCCTGGTTTGGAGGCTATGGAGTGGAAGGACTGTATACATTACCTCAACATCTCACTGCGCACTGTGTCGCTACGATACTGAATGAACTGGGTTGGGGTGGAGAAAGACAGAGGCGGAGGGAGAGAAAGAAGAGGGGGGTAGATAATTAAAGGAGGTAGGGAATGGGAGAGAGAGAGGGTGAGTGTGAGTTGGAGATGTGGAAGCTGTTTCCCTGGCTCTCCTCCCCCTCCGTCTTTTTTCTCCTCTTCTCTCCAGCTCCTCTGCTCCTGCTGTTGTTGCTCATCTGTCCTGGGCCCCCAGAGGCAGTGCAGCTGTAGTAGTTGTCGCCACGCTGCACAGCTCCATCCTGGGCTGGGGGTGGATGAGGGAGGTGTCACAAGAACCATTGTCGTAATTGGAAGTTAATCCCCTGCTTGTTTTTTCTTTTCTTCCGCTACTCCTTAGCAAGAGTGGTAAGGCAGCAGGGTTGTTTGGGAAATAAATGTCCTATGGTATCAGTGTCATGTGAGGGACGTCCTCCCACAGCCCTGAACAAGTCAAGGAGTCACACGGTGAAACTCCTGGTCTGCTGTTCCAGCAGTGTTTATGTTCCACAGCCGTAGGCACCGTACGTTGTTACAGTATGTTAACATGATACTATCATGCTTTCCTGCACCTAGACATTATGGTGTTAAGTCAGTTTTAACTGAAACCTTGCAGCAAACTGTTATGGAAGTTACGGTTTCTGTGTTTGCACAATAGGTCCTATTTCTCAGAGATTTTGTGGGGCTTGTGTGGAGTTGTGTAAGCACTTAACGAGCACAAATCAAATCCCCTGATTTATTATGGACTCTCTCCCAGCTCCCCCTTCCTTCCCGCCCTCACAGGTAGACTGAGGAGTGGGACAGATTGATGGGCTGTTTGCGGTGAGGGACAGAAGTCTAGTGGAACATTATACCAATTAAATCAGGGGTCAGCCCCCCCCCCCCACCCGATCCAGCCAGGTTATTCTAATATGTGTTGAATACAGACTTAGGTCTGTCATTCAGGGGAATCAGGCAGTGTGATGGCCAGAACAGTTTTGCAGACAGTACTGTCCAAACCCACAGCCTGGTTCTGCTGCTCCCACAGCCTGACTGGCTGACAACATCCCAGACACTGTTAATGCTTCTGACATGGCAGGGTTAGGGAGGTTGAGAGGACCAGGACAGTGTGGCTGAAGTAGCTCTTTTAGCCTAGCTCTCAGTCCTTTAAGCCAGCCACTATATTTTGAATAGCACAATCAAAGGGTTAATTAAAAAGGACCAATAATATGCAAAGTGTTCTTGTTGTGCTCTCTGTAAATGCAACAGGGTTGCAGAGAGATACCCAGTCATTTTAGAAAACTGCTCCAAGCATCATTGTTCAGGTCATTTGTTAAATGCTCATAACTCTGCACGCTCAAGTACTCCAAATTTGGCCATAAGAGAATATGTAATTAGCATAGCATTCATATTTCAGGACAGCTCTTAGCCATTGTGGATCTGTCCACTTTGTCTTATTTGCCTGTTATTGGGATAACGTTGATTTGCAGCATGGCGCTGATGAACACAGGAGGGGCTCATTGGAATGCAGTGGAAAGGTTCTGGTTGAGTGTGGGCCCATGCGTCTCCTGGGCTCTATCATCAGCCGTAAGCTGCTCCTATCAATCTTCATAACTGTATAGGCTGAGTGTGGGGTACAGCTAATCCGTCAGATAAAATGAGATCCGCGCCATACCTCACTATGTTCATACACAACATCTACACAGAGCGGCCTCTCCACAGCAGTACATCACAGTGTCACCCTCAGAGCAGCCTCTCCACAGCACTAAATCACAGTGTCACCCTCAGTCTTTGCCCCTCTTGCTCCCTGCCTGCTCTCATCGCTTTCCCTTTGTGAACAACAGCAGTTCACATCCTCAGCACCCCCCCCACCCGCTTATTCAAAAGCGCGTTTTGGAACAGTCAGCCAGCCTGCTGAATGACTTGGTGGAGGTGCAGCGTTGCAGCCTGATGCAGGAGGTGGCTGCCCTGAAGGTTTAGCATCAGATTGCTGATTGCATCGGGGCTTGAAAAGGTCTTTGCTAGTTGGAGCCGGGCCTTTCATTAGCCTGCGCTCTGTGCTTGACAGCCTCTCTCTCTCCCTCGTCTCAGCCTCTCTGTCCTCCCTGTAGCAGCACTTGTTTGCTGTCCTTGTGCAAATGGCTGGTGTAATCCTGGGCTAGAGTGCTTGGGCCTGTCACTCCGCATTTGCACTAAGCATCTTTCCCTCTCTCATCTCCTCAGCCCTAATTGTATTGTAATTAGCAATTAGCCATCTATTTATGCACACTAGAGCTGAGATTGGACCGGTTCTTTAAAGGGCAGGAGGAGAGAGAAGAGAGGCCCAATGCTCCCTCTTCATCCTCACCTCTCCAACTACAAAACAATAAGTACAACGCTAGCACAGAACACATGCTACAAACCACTAGCACAGAACACTAGCTATAAAATATTAGCAACGGACACTAGCTATAAAACACTAGCCTAGAACACTAGCTTCAAAACACTAGCTACAAAGCACTGACACAGCACACTAGCTACAAAACATTAGCCGTAGAACACTTGCACAAAACAGTTACAACAGAACATTAGCACAGGACTCTAGTACAGAACACCAGCTACAGACCACTAGCCAACAACACTAGAACAGAATGCTAACTACAGAACAATTGTACCTAACACTACCACTGAACACTAGTACAGAAAAGTAGCTATAGAACACTAGCTACAGAGCAGTAGCAACAGAACAGTAACATTCAACACTAGTACAGAAACCTATAGCATAGTTCCTTCTTGCTATCACTCATCCACAGTTTTTCTTTCTCTTTCACCAATACTCTCTAAGGTATACAGTGTGTATTATATATTTCATAAAAGCACTTGAATGTTAAACAAAGCTCTAATTGATGTAGCTCATGTAGCACATATTCCTCTGTTTGCCTTTAATTTCTGGTCAGTGCTGGTGATGAATAGAACAGATGTAAGGTTTACCTGGTCAGGCCACAGTGTATCAGAGTGTATCTGTGCCCATGGCAGAGGGCTTTGATCAGGTCTACACTGCTCTGACAGATGCTCTCTGTGCTCTCATTCGCTTGCTCATCAACAAGGCCAGTCGGCATCTCTCCCCATGCAACTAATTATATCCTCCTGTTACCATTAGATGAATTGGAGCTCAACTGCTTTCGGCTTTTCTTCAGCTATCTCTTGTCATGAGGAATGACGCGCAACTTATGGGGCAATTCCTTCCCCTCTCAATGTTTGTGGGCTGTAGCCTTGAGTGGTATTGGGCAGTGATAAGGGACCATGGCTTGTAATCAGAGCAGGATATGTCATCTTCGACACTGGGGTGGTAGTGGGGGGAGGTCAGTGGGTCTCAGCAGGCATGGGGGTCTCCATTACCGGGTTGTTGTGGTGCTGTAATCAGCTAGCTTCGGAAATCATAATGCCGGGTACACAAGACTGTGTTTAACGATTGGGGGGGTTAGCTTTCTTATCAAGCCAACACTTTAACCTCGATTGCTTGTTGTCAGACAAGTGGCCTTATTTTTAGATGAGTGCCAAAGTTACTCGGCTGAAAATCAGTTGTCAACAAATGTTTTTGCAGTTAATCAGGAGGATGGCAGAATCAAGTGGCGCTGTTGATGCTAAGCCTGGGCCCTGAGGGTTTGATGGAGAGGGTGAAGGGTAGACACTGTCAGACCTCCTCGGAGGCCTGCTGCTACTGCAGCTGTGCTCTGGATGGAGCCATTCAGCTTACGAAGCCTGGCTGCCGGCACACGCTTTTCACTGCTGACTGAAGTTCGTTTAGTTTACTTTGATAAGGGCATCTGAGTTGCAGTTCAGAGGGTCAGTTGCGGAGAGAGGGATGTCGTGGTGAAAATTGGGACTCCAGGTGATATCCAGGTGATTGACAGGTGTGTGTCCGTTTTGCGAAGGGGAGGGTTAAACCCCTGACTTGGTAGAGAGGCAGTCCTCCATGGAGGAGACTGAAAGATCAATATATGGACCCATGGGAAGACGGCTCTGTGAGAGCAGAACACTCCAGAGTCTCCAGGGTCCTTGGGGAGGACTAGCCTTCAGGGAGGAGGAGGCGCTCATCTCCTCTGCTACAGGGGATTTGGCCCTCTTTCCTTTCTATGTCGTTTGTTTTTTTGTGTCAACTTGCGTGTTCTGCGAGAAACGTGAAGCGGAACATTCTCAGCCAGTGTCCTTCACTTTTTCACAATCTAAAAAATACTGAGGAAACCTGTCAGCAATACTTCTTTTCATTCTGTAAATGCAACAGGTCATGATCTAAAAGAAGCATAAGAACTGCATTCTATTCTTCTGTCTGCTCTTAGCGCTGTCGTCGTAGGTTTCCACTGCTGTACACTTTCTTTCTTTGTACGGTCTGAGGTAATAATTGCTCGAGCTTATCTATTCTGTGTACATCTTCATAAAACTCATATTATAGCAGGCCTGCTCTTCTACCCTGCCTCCCTTCTGGCTGTTCAGAGCCAAAATAGAACTCCTCAAATAATACACAAATAGCATGAGGCTGCCATATTAACTGCAGGCTCTGATCCGTACGGCCACCCATTCTCCTGTTAAAATACATTATTACAGGGAGCTGCAGTTCTCTCCATCACCTCCATCTCTCAATCACCGCACTGACTGGTTGGGAGGAGACAATGGAGAATGTGCTCATGCATGCGTGTGCGCAGATGCACGCACGCACGCACACAAATGCTGGATAGTCCCTTTCGCCAATCAGCCCGTCTCAGCTGGGTTCTCGGCCTGTTACATTAGGATTGGTCCTTTTGAAATGAGCTAATCACACAATAGATCATTGCTGGTAATGCATTCAGAGACAGCGTCAAGTGACTTTGATAATACCAGGGGAATGTGTCCTTGGACGAGGTATTCAGTCAGCCAGCCAGTTAGTCAGCCAGCCAGCCAGCCAGTGTCCTCAACTTGGCCTGCTGTATGTTGAGTCAGGGAGAAGTTGAGGCTGTCTCCTGTCTGTCTTTGGTTAGTGTGTAGATTGACTGCAGCGTGCTGGTCCTATTAACAGTGAGCCCTGTGGACAGAGGAACACAGCCCTGGTTGATGCAGAGTTTCTGTCCTCTCAGCACCGGGGTCTGGTCCCAGACACTTCCGTTCTCAGAGCCGGCCGAGTTCTTGGGTTATTTCATTTTTTTACAACTTGAGTGTTTGATCTGACTAACACGCAAGCACGCATACACATGCACAGCACACAGACACTCAAAAACATGCACACACACACACACACACACACACACACATCCCCCCTCCTCAGTCACCAGTGGAAACACCAAACACTCTGCAGCCATTTCCCTAGAGAGGAGCGAGAAGCGAGAGAGGCCTGTTGTCTGTTGTCACCATGGAGAGAGAAATAGGAAAAGTAATTGCGTTGTTCCAGGGCTTGAGAAATCCCATCAGCCGTTGGCCAGCCCTGTCAGAAAGTATAAAGACGGCGCTAAAAACTTAACTGGTTACAGACAGGCGGGGGGAGCCCATGAAAATGACTTACAATGGCTGTGGAAGACAGTCAGATTATCTATCAAGGAAAGCAGGTGAAACAGCTGTAAAAGATGTAGGAGAGATGAACACTGGCTTGTGTTTCTATTACCGAGATCGCCAGTGATAAAAGTGAGTGATGTTGATAAATACCCACACAGCCTTTTATCACCCGCTACCGTAGCGCTGGTTGCCGCCAGTGACGGCAGGGCTGATAACCCTGGAGGTTCGGGGCCTGGGGGGGGGGGGGGGTGTCGCTACATTACCCCGCCCACCTATGGAACAGCAGCCCGCTGCCACAATGTGACTGGGAGTCACACCAATGGGATGAGTTCCCACGCAAATGACCCAAAAGGGGGGAAAGGAATGCGTGTGTGCTCGTGCGAGCAGTATGTAAGTACCGTGTAAATTAGTGGCATCATTTCTCTCTACATGTCAGTAATAGGTTGTTGTGAGTAATGAGGGTGGAATGGTTCCTTGTCTCAGGAGGAAACGGTGTTCTATCTCTGTGTGTCTTATTGGGACTAGTTCTCCCTCTTTCAAACTCCTTGTGTGTGTGTTTTTTTAATTTTCTGTTTTGGAATTAATTGCTGCTTTAATGCACTCTGATTCTGTTCCTCCAGCACAAGCTAATTGTGTTTTGAAAAAAACCCAATACATTATTTATTTCTTTGTGACTTCCTTGAGTATTTGGGTGTAGACATAAAGTACCTGAATGGACTGTGGGGCAAATACAAACACTTCAGTGGTGTTTAAAACCATTAAATGAAGGCTTTAATTGTGCCACATGCTGTGTTGTGCCCGGCTGAAACAAAGTATGTTTTGATTAGAGAAAGCGGTGGTTGCTAAAGTGCAATCTGTAATGACATTGTTAGAAGTACAATAATAAATATCACCTCTGACAGCTACACTTGCTAGACATTCTTGGCTGTTTTACAGGGTAGAGAATGCCTTCAGAGTGTCTAGAGTTCTGATTTGGTAGTGCTGAGAGAGCAGGCTATAGAAGTCTATCCACTTATACACAAAACCTAAAACTCAGCCTTACCATGTGAATAGAGGCCCCTTGTCTCTTTTATTCTCTGCTCTGTCTCTCCCTCTCTCTCCCTTTCATCCCTTATCGAGGGGCCAGTCGACGGCTGATCTTATGTTTGGGCTCACATTAAAGGTGTTGTGATGCGTTTGAAGCCTGATCACCCGTCTCTTTCCTCTCTCCCTTTCTCTCTCCAGATGGTCACAAGAACAAAGAAAATATTCGTGGGAGGATTGTCAGCCAACACAGTAGTCGAAGACGTGAAGCAGTATTTTGAACAGTTTGGGAAGGTAAGGGGAATTATTTCGGGTTCCTCCCGTTGTATAGTTTGGCAGTAGAAGACTGTGGTTTTGTGAGAAGGCTCAGCCCCTGTCTCTGTGTCTGTCCCTGTCTTCTTCTGCTGTTTCTATACAATGATCCAACCTTCCAGTTCATTGTGATTGAAGGGGATATTCAAATGAACTGCAGACACACTGCAGGAGATTGGCAGAATTGCCTCCCGCGGTCCCTTCACTCACGCATTGTACCCTTATACGTTTGCTGTGCCATATTAGCTCGAGTTCAGCTTCTGTATGCTGCACCTAAAATAGCGGCCCACTGCTTCACCTCAGTGACTGCCTTTTGAGCGCCCCTGTTCGTGATGTCATCATCTGGTACTCTTTAAAATGTAAACAGCCGGTCAAGTCAGTCGGAGTTTTGTAAAACCTTTATTGCGGCTGTAAAACTCCCCAATGATACGTAGTTCCACAGTAATTATGGTCAATGGTAATTTAGTTCCTGGGGAAGGGAGCGCTGCCCAGGCCCCTGCCATGTCGGAAATGTTATTGCAAATAAAGGTGACTCATATTGGGAGGAAGTACTAGTGAAGCCGTGGCTGAGCCCGGCAGCGCGGCGTAGCATGTACATATTCAGAGCGGGCTTGGATGTAATCATCGTGACTGAAACTCAACACAAATTTACACTTGATTGAATGACTTGATTGACTTGATTATACAAAGTCCCCCCCCCCATCTACTTAAGGAATCCTGAAACACTTGTGAGGAGACAAACAAATCAGTGTGATTGAGAGAGTTGCTGTGTGTGTGTGTGCGTGCGTGCGTGCGTGTGTGTATATAGGTGTGTGTGTTGTGTGTGTGTGTGTTACAGACAGGGAGGGAATCAGAGTAGTAAGCTTAGGTGTTATTGGGGGGTGTGGCTTGTGTGTCCTGTCGGTAATCTCTGTCCCATTCAACCCAGCATGTACGAAACAACATATCTGTGCCGTGGGCCCTGCTACACTCACCGCTCACGCAGCGCTCTGAGGAGTCACCCCAAGAAGGAGCACCCATTCTTTTCGTGCGTTCTCCACAGAGGTGCACGAGTGGGTGGTCTGAGGTGTGCAGGTTTACACGTACACATCACATAATACTTCAGTGGGGACGGAGGAGGGGGAGGCTCCATCGGACCACTGCTGCTCAGAAACCAGGTCAGCACAGGGCCTGGACGGCTGCCTGGGTAATGGTAGTTGGGTGCTGCTCTGTGTGTGTTCAGGTCTAGGCAACATAGGCCAATTAGCAGGATGTGGGCAGATAGGCAGTGGAGGTGACGGTTGTTGTGGGGTTTAGGAAGGGAAACAGGTGGTGTGGTCACGCGGGGTCACAGCAACATCTCTATCTCCATCTCTCTCTCCTCTCGCTCTCTATCTCTTTTTCTCTCACCCTTTAACTCTCCACCTTCTCTCTCTCTCTCTCTCTGTTCCTTTCACTCTCTGTCTCCTCCTCTCTCTATCTGTCTCGTGTTCTCTCTTTCTCCATCACCCTCCTTCTTTATGCCTCTCTCCCCCTTTCCTCCTGTTCTCTCCTCTCTGCCTCTGTCAGGGTGGTATATATGAAGAGGCTCTGACAGCTACGGTACACATCACTCTCTAACACCTTTCATCATTAGTAAAGTGCACATGTCCAAAGCAGCTAAACTTCAGAGAGGCCCACCCTACAGAGTACTGGGGTGTTAGCCACAGTGAATGGGTCCTGGTGAAGTCCTGCTGACAGCCAGATGAATGGGCCTGGAGTACTGTAGTCCTGTGTGAAGACTGATTCTCATGCAGTACCTGTGTGTGACTGACAGCCATAAGATCTCTCTTCTCAGTTCTGTGGCAGCACATTTCTACTGTCACTTCTGTGGAGGGCTTCATATACTGTCCTGGTCTATTAAATGTGCCAATGACGCGGTTCACAAAAGGCCCAGTATGAGGCAGCCAAATGTACAGACAACAATTCCCTATTTCGTCTGAAATCGTTTTTTTCAGAAATAAGACATTTGAAGGTGCGATGTTCCTTCGCATTCACTGTTGCACTGTACTTAAAATAAGAAAATACAAATTTAGATCCGTTTAAATTCAGTTAAAATGGCTTTCTCGAAATAGAACATTCGGCTCCATCGGCCTCCATTGTGAAAGTGTGAGGGCGACGGACACTCTCTGTATCCAGTGGAAGTGTGTAGAGGTGAGTATGTGTTAAAATGAACCCTCCTGATATATGAACATATTATGTAGGAGCTCTGCATCGTCAAATTTTTAAAATCATTCCTGTATTCCATGTAATTGTTGAACACTTATCAAGCTGGAAGGAGACCTTGATTAAACTAGGGAACCCATGGCAGGTATCCATCATATTGAATTAGGGGCTGACATAAGAACACCCAGAGGCCAAGCCAAAAGACAGGTCCTAACCACAATGGAAGGGCCTCAATATCTGGGCTGGCTTATGCTTAGTCATTGGTTTATTGTAATCGGCTTGGAGTGTGTCTCAAAACAAAGTGCCCTTATTTGGCTAAGCTGAAACAACTCCTGTCCTGTTTGTTCCCCCCGGCCTGCAAAGTGTTCTGTGGTGTGGTGAGGTGGCTGTGTTCTGGGGGCCTGGCCCAGCGCTGTGCAAGGGTTTGGTTTGATCCGGTCCAGCCTGCAGTGTGTTTTCAAGCCAGTGGGGAGCCACAATCAACCCTTTATGCCTTCCTCTGCCCCAGTTCCCATGTCCTGCTGGGTGGGAGGCAGATACTGTACTACCAGCAGGATGACGACAGGGATATAAACCTGCTCACTGCCACTGAGCTGTGTGTGTGTGTGTGTGGAACAGGCCCTACCCACCTCACACTTCCACTGAGCTGATGGGTCTGCTGAAGAGTTTGAAGGGTCACAGGGTCGAGTGGAGGGAGGGGCCTGACCTTTTCAACTGTCTACACATATTTCCACACATCCTTACTAGGACAAGGACTGGAGCTCACGCTCTGAGACTCTGAGAGAGAAGGAACACTATTGTAGATGAACAGGAGGACTGGCCAGTATAAAGCTTCTGGGTTCCTCCAACCACACCGACTTCCCGTGAGGAAGCAGATGAAAGAAACACAACGATAAAAGAATGAAAAAGGATGCCTTGGTTTGTGACAGGAAATTTGTTCTGGTGCTCCGGTAATCTAATATCATGGCTGACATTTCGTTGTGCATTGAGATTTTGTAAATGGCAGAAAAAAACAACAGTGCGTGACTGTCCATAACGGCTGCATCCAGGACTCCATATTAGCTAATTTAGCATACCTGCCCAAGCGCTTACATTTAATAACAGCGTTTGAGTTTTTCAGGCGTACCAAATAAAAACAGGGCTGATATCTATTAGTGCATGGCCAAGCTTCCTCCCCCACTGAACACAAACAGCAACATTTACATCCATCTTGTCAACCAGAAAATACAGGAAACACTGGAGGAAATCTTTGTTTGGATTTCGAAATGTTATTGTTCGCTAAAATGCATCAGATAAAAGCAGCAGCATACTACTGGATTTAAACACACACACACACACACACAAACATATATATATATATCATGCATATATTTTTGTTTCAAAGTAAAATGTAAAAAACTTGAAGCCTTTTGAAGGTTTTGTTATTTCAACGTTACAAAATTAAAAATACTTTTAATCCTGGCTTTGATATGGACACATCATATAGTGCCTTCCTTAGACATATCACAGCAGCTAATTCCACTCCATTCTCAGTGCGTGTCATATCAACAGACAAATATGTGCCTTCAGTATGTGGCCTAAACTCCCCATTGAGCTTGGCTTGGATTCCTCCCTTCAGACCAGTCCAGTCAGACACAGCTCCATTATCAGTGCTGGTCTGAGCTGGGCTGGTGTAAGGAGCTCTCCTCTGCAGCAGGCAAGGCACGACTCAGAGTGTTTAATCTCCCTGCCGTCACTTGTAGTTAGGCCTGAGACAGAGGAGCGCAGTGGAAATGAACTGGTCCTCAACCTGCTGCTGCAGGGCCAGACAGACACACTGCCAGACAGACACACAACCAGACAGACACACAGCCAGATAGACACACAACCAGACAGACACACAGCCAGACAGACACACAGCCAGATAGACACACATCCAGACAGACACACAACCAGACAGACACACAGCCAGATAGACACACATCCAGACAGACACACAGCCAGACAGACACACAGCCAGACAGACACACAGCCAGACAGACACACAGCCAGCCAGCCAGACACACAGCCAGACAGACACACAGCCAACCAGCCAGACACACAGCCAGACAGACACACAGCCAACCAGCCAGACACACAGCCAGACAGACGCACAGCCAGCCAGACACACAGACAGGAAAAAGCCCAGTCAGATATTGTTTAATATTCCGTCTGTCCTTCATTTGCCCAGTGGTGTGGCAAATGTTTCCAGTGTTTAAACACCCGCAGGAGAATTGACATGTATTCCTCCTGCATTTTCCTGCTTGTTATCTCTTCTGTGTGGAAGTAGATGGGTGATTCGCTGGAGGGGGTTAAGTGTGGCAATAGACATCTGTCTCTACTGACGTCTATTGATATCTGTAGGCCCTAGCTACCTACATCACCTACCTTGTTTGGAATTGACCTGTACTGCTAGAGCAGTGCATCATGGGGATTTGAGACACGGTGCAGGTGTGTCAGTGCACACTGTCCCCCAGTGTCCCTGGCTGAAATGACTCCCCGTGGGTAAGCTGGGATTGCCTTGATTGCATTAGAGACTCATTGGGTCATTGGCTGATGGAACTTAGAGGACCCGGTTGTGCTGCTTATAAAAAAGATCTGTTTAAAGAAGATTGACTGTGATTGGATGGGATTCCCAGCACCTGCTCACTAGGGTGAATCTGGTAAAAGCAACAGCAGCAATCTACCCAGCGCTATTGTGACAGGAGGGGGGGGTGGATGTGGGAGGGAAGGAGGGAGGCTACAGCAGCCTTTCAGACGGCCTGTGGGTTGAACAGGTTGTCAAAGGAGCTGTCAGAACTCATCTGCCACTCAGCTTCCCCCCGTCAGCTTCCCCCATCAGCTTCCCCCGTCAGCTTCCCCCTCCCCATGGATCTCTGAGCAGCCAGACAACCCACCCGGACACACTGCTCCCCGTTCAGCTCTGTGTGGAGCTGTAGCCCAGATGGAAACACAACACCGCAGATCCACGCCCAGCCAGCCATTAGGCATGAGAAAGGCCCATTTCCTCACATATATGGGATTTAAGAGGCGTGAATGTGGTACACAAGGCTGGAAGCACAAGCCCAGGGGCGCTAATAACTTTCCACTGGGGCCACTTGTGATCTTTAAACGAGGTAGGCACTTGCCAGGATCATGCTCGGAAATTAATACAACCCCCGAAAAGGGCTCTTTTGCTGCGGTGGTAGTGTGTTTTTCATCCCTCGGTGGCGTGTGTGTGTGTGTTTGGAGCGGGGGCTGCCGGTGACAGGTGATATTTGGAGAGCAGTGTTGAGGGCCACAGAAGCAGGCAATGGCCGCTGAGTGGCAGGTCCAGTCACCGCCGAGGGAGAGCCAAATGAGAAACAAAATTACAGTGTCATATTTCATCTGACAGACCTCTGGAGAGATGTAAACCCGCCCCTTTCCAAACTATACCATTACTATTAAGCGCGGGGCTGTGCTGAAAAGGGCATTATATTTTTTTTGTCACTGCGTGAGACAGCTTTCCCTAACAGGGTTGTCAAAGGCAACATTCCATTCTACTCCTGGAGTGCTGTGGGAAATGACTGAGTTAGGCCGCGTCCACGCCAACCCACCAGCTGGAAGGAAGTGGGAACCGGATGCCTCACGTGACACATTGTGGTCCAGCGGCCCGGCCCTGCAGTCCACCTGTGCCCCGAGAACCTGTGCTTTCATGCCTGTGGCATTTTCCACAGCGCCTGGCATATGTTCCCCTCATCTCGTCTAACGGCACTGTGGCATTATCACAAGGCGTTCTTCGTCCTCCACGGCTGCTGACGGCTGGTTTAGGATGCAGAAGCTTCAGAGGGATTCTCCTGACTGTACACAGGGCAAGCTGACTAAGCACAGTCCCATTGGTCTACCTGTACAGAGGGCTCTGTCTTCCTCTCATTCTCCCTTCATCTCTATCTGTTTTTATCGCTCTCTCTCTCCCTCGCTATCCCTGTCTTTTTCCCTCTCGTTGTCTCTCTCTCTCTCTCTCTCTCTCTCTCTCTGACACATATCCAAGTACATAACTACAGGCTGCCTCCTGGGATGACTATCTCCCACACTCAGCCCTGTTAAAAGCACTGGGTAAAATGTCCTTGTTGTTTTTTCTTCTCTCCTTGCATGAATAGGTACAGTGTCTGTGTGTTTCTATCTGGCTGCCTGTCTGTCTATCAATCTGTCTCTCTGTCAATTAAATGTTCATTTGAAAGGCTTTATTAGCATGGGGTGCCGTTTTTACATTGCCGAAGCAAGTGGGAAACAAACATAAAATAAATGAAAATTACAATTTGATGTAAGCATTACGCAGATTTTAAAACGAATGAAGAAATTGTCAGTGTTATATTATTGGCTATGTACAATCATGCGAAAATGTGCAAGTAGTTGCGTGTGAGAACAGCAAGGGAAGTAAATCGACGTGGATACGGGTTGTGTTCACACTGTTGTTTGTGCTCCGCTGGTTGTTCTTTCCTCATGGCAACGGGTCACAAATACTGCTGCTGTGATTGGACATTGACTGTATTTCGCAAACAACAAATATGGGAGTTTCTCACTGTTTGATTTGATTTCAAATGTGTTGTGGGTCTGTATGATCAGTGGAGAACTCAGTGTTGCTCAAATGCGGTCATACATTTGGCAGCTCTGTTTCCACCTCAGTTAGTGGGTGTTGAGACACAGGTCTGCCTGTGGTGGCTTCTCTAGATATCAAGGCTTTGCTCACTGAGTGTGTACATAGGCAAGGATTTTCTTGATTTTTGGTTCGTCACAGTATTCAGGTATTCTGTTAAGGGGACAATGTAGCAATTTAATTTTTGTTTTCTCATGACTTGGTTGGGTATGTTTTGCTTTCCTGTGGGGTCTGTTTGGGTTTGTGAATAGAGCCCCAAAACTAGCTGATTTAGCAGGTTCCTCTCTAGGTTTCTCTCTCTGTTGATGAATGCTTTGTTATGGATGGTTTGAGAGTTGCTGTCCTTTAAGTGGGTGAAACATTTCAACTGGATTTTGATGATTAGCGGTTATAGTCCCATTAGTCCCTGCATGCATGATTGGGGGTTTTGTGTTAAAATTCTGCATCCAGAGTCTCAATTAGATGTTTATCTCATTTAATGAAGTCTTGGTTGGTTAGTATACCCAAGACCACACAGCCATGAAAGGGAATGGTTTCTTTTTGGATTTTAACCCAGAAAGTAATTGTCAAATGTTCTTTTTGGTGGGGTGGATGGCCCTTCTTGCCTTGTCTCGCAAGTCATTCACATCCTTATGGTAGTTACCTGTGGTGTTCATGTTTAGGCTGATGTAAGTCTAGTTATTTGTTTGGGCAAAACTGTCTAGATAGAATGTACTTTCTGCATCTGGACATTATATTTGTCTCTCTTTTTGTCTGTCTGTCTGTTTGACTGTCTGTCTGCCGGTCTGTTTGTTTGCCTGTCTGCATGTCTGCCTGTTTGCGTGTCTGTCTGTTTGCATGTCTGCATGTCTGTTTGTCTGCATGTCTGCCTGTCTGCATGTCTGTCTGTTTGCGTGTCTGTCTGTTTGCCTGTCTGCATGTCTGCCTGTTTGCGTGTCTGCATGTCTGCCTGTCTGCATGTCTGTCTGTTTGCCTGTCTGTCTGTTTGCCTGTCTGCCTGTTTGTGTGTCTGTCTGTTTGCCTGTCTGCCTGTTTGCCTGTCTGTCTGTTTGCCTGTCTGTCTGTTTGCGTGTCTGTCTGTTTGCCTGTCTGCATGTCTGCAACTACCGTGGTTGATGCAAAGGCCTAATGAAGCCTCTGAGGTATTACACATCTGAAGCAGTGACTGCCTTTACAATAGAGGTGTGTCTCTCAGTGTGTGTGTGTGTGTGTGTGTGTGTGTGTGTGTGTTTGTGTGTACGTGTGTACAAACATAATTTGTGCATCGAGCATGTGGTGGTTTGTGTATGTGTGAATTAGCTACCAGGGCTGCATTTCAGGACCTCCTATGGAACTGTGTCAGGGGAAAAGGCCAGGGTTTTAGAGGTGTCAACAGCGTTTTTATCCGAAAGGGTGTAGTGTTTCATCTTCACTTCCACCTGGCTCTGCAGTTGAATTAGAGTCATGGCGGAATGCTAAAAAGCTCTTAAAATATATTTAGTATAATCAGTTTACAACATTTTCAAAGACAGCTTTATAGGAACGGACATATACTGTTTACTGTGGCACATTAACAACATGTTTGGGTAGGTCTAAATAGGGTTTGTGTGTGAGAGTTTGACCATGGTGAGAGACAGGTTACCATCCAATTGTTAGACTGCCATGGTGAAAAACTTAGAGTTATTATTGTATGGGATAATACAGAAATGTTTTTAAGCATGATAATTTGACAGATATGATTTTTGTTAATTACATTTCATTTTGACTGATGATTTTGTTAATGATTCAACATTAACGATGGCCTGCTGGCCCGGTCCGGTAAGACCTAATGTTGGGCCCGCTTCAATTTTCGTTTGTTTTCCTGTTTTTATATTAAAATTAATATAAAAACAGGATCCAAACATGGCGTTGTACGAGTCAAAACAAACGCGATCATTTTTGTTTTTGTGGAAAGAACAGGTTCCGTGGATCGAAAACAATAACGACAAGAGACACATGTATTGCCGTACATGTTGTATGTTCCCGACGAAAGCCGATAAGGCAGAGTCGTTTATTAAGGAAACAAACAACTACCGAAAACGTGCTCTTAAGTCCCAGCAGCATGTCGCGTGTATTGCGGCCAAACGGACTGCTAACAACCCTGCGGCTTCACCAATGAATGTCTGCCTGCTCCGAATGAATGAGGTGGCGCGTAGCCACATTGAAAAACTAATTACAATCGCCTATCGTGTAGTGAAGAGGGAGAAACCATACGGACACAGCTTGTCAACAGTAAGTGTCATGTTAACTACACCTGCCTAAGCGCTTGCTAGCAGCGACACACAAGAAGCCAGTCAACCAACTAGCGCAAGTACTGTATTAATATATTTATGTAACCATAAATATATCAACTAAATTATTTTATGCTTTTATTTTATGTTTTTATGTCACATCAAGTAAGCAAGTATCTTCATGAAAAGATGATAAGGATATTTATAGTAATATTTTGATAGCCATATATTAAAAGGTTTATTTATAAAAAAGATTAGCGTTGCATCCTTTGCGTTGCAAATCTCTGGTATAAATCAATATTCTGGTACTATGATATTTACATACTATATACACTGATCAGCCATAACGTTATGACCACTGACAGGTGAAATGAATAACACTGATAATCTCGTCATCATGGCACCTGTCAGTGGGTGGGATTAGACAGCAAGTGGACATTTTGTCCTCAAAGTTGATGTGTTAGAAGCAGGAAAAATGGGCAAGCGTTAAGGATCCGAGCGACTTTGACAAGGGCCAAATTGTGATGGCTAGATGACTGGGTCAGAGCATCTCCAAAACTGCAGCCCTTGTGGGGTGTTCCTGGTCTGCAGTGGTCAGTACCTATCAAAAGTGGTCAAAGGAAGGAAAAGCGGTGAACCGGCGACAGGGTCATGGGCGCCCAAGGCTCATTGATGCACGTGAGGAGTGAAGGCTGGCCCGTGTGGTCCGATCCAACAGACGAGCTACTGTAGCTCAAATTGCTGAAAAAGTTAATGCTTGTACTGATAGAAAGGTGTCAGAACACACAGTGCGTCGTTATTTGTTGCGTATGGGGCTGCGTAGCCGCAGACCAGTCAAGGTGCCCATGCTGACCCCTGCCGAAAGCGCCTACAATGGGCATGTCAGCTTCAAAACTGGACCACGGAGCAATGGAAGAAGGTGAATCGCGTTTCCTTTTATATCAGGTGGGTGTCCTGGTGTGTGTGCGTCGCTTACCTGGAGAACACATGGCATGCACTATGGGAGGAAGACAAGCCGGGGGAGCCAGTGTGATGCTTTGGGCAATGCTCTGCTGGGAAACCTTGGGTCCTGCCAATCATGTGGATGTTACTTTGACACGTACCACCTACCTGAGCATTGTTGCAGACCATGTGCACCCTTTCATGGCAACAGTATACCCTGATGGCATTGGCCTCTTTCAGCAGGATAATGACCCCTGCCACAAAGCAAAAATGGTTCAGGAATGGTTTGAGGAACACAACAACGAGCTCAAGGTGTTGACTTGGCCTCCAAATTCCCCAGATCTCAATCCAATCGAGAATCTGTGGGATGTGTTGGACAAACAGGTCCGATCCATGGAGGCCCCACCTCGGGACTTACAGGACTTAAAGGATCTGCTGCTAACGTCTTGGTGCCAGATACCACAGCACACCTTCTGAGGTCTAATGGAGTCCATGCCTCGTTAGGTCAGGGCTGTTTTGGCAGAAAACGAGGACCTACACAATATTAGTCAGGTGGTCATAATGTCATGGCTGGTCGGTTTATCTGTACAATACGATTGTAATGTGTTTTTTTTTTTATTCGGGCCAGTAAAAATACAGTCCAGGCCAGTACATTTCAGAAGATGCTTAAAGGAAAGGTTTGCTATTTTTGATCCTGGTGCCTTTTTTTCGGATTATCTAGCCTAATCCGGGACGATGGAGACATTATTTTTTGGAATTAATACAGTTTTGAGAGTTTACGATTTTTTAAAAGGAAGCCTCTCCTGGCTACAATGAAAGTGAACGGGGCAACGGATATAGCCTGCGAAATTATATGATACATTCGGGTTTCCAAAATGGGAAGGCCACAGTGTATTGATATAGGCCTCTGTATGTTCACCTGAAAAAATTGTGCCAAAATGAGCATTGTATTAATGGTTATGTTTTACGTGAAACCAAACTATTTTTTTCATAAACCATGCACTACCTCACAACATCTGTAAACTTCCGCACTCGAGCTAACAGCACAGTGCTGTTTCAAAACAGCTGAACTATGGTGCTGACCTCATTGGAGTTTACTAGCTGGCAACAAGCACAATTTACGGTGTTTATCTAAATTTTTCGAGAATATGCAGTCCAATATTGTGTTAATAAAATTAAATCTAGCTAACTGTCTAAAAGACAGGCCGTCATTCCAGAATGTTATCAGTCAGGGAATATAACTGACATGGCCATTCCCAACAGTATTAAAATCGTGCCAGCGCTCCGTAGTAGTAATAATTTCAGTACCTAGCCATACTATTCATGCAGAACTGGACTTATGACTGATTTATCCAAATAGCTATTACATGCCTACTTACAGAACTGAGAGTTGTCTGTATAGTCCCTCCGGCCTCTGCCTCTCAGTTTACTTTGGGGACGTGGAAGGTTTCTAAAACTGCCCGGTTGATAAGAGCTTGAAAGTCACTACCATCTGTTGCACATGCTGGAGCCGATTCAGCCTCATCCACGGACGCAAGGTTCTCGATGGCATTAGGTAGCAATAAATCACACAGTTTAGTAAACAAACCCGGTTGCAGGATAAATCCTCCTTGCAGACAGTTTCGCGTCAGCTTACCAGCAGCTAATAGAAGTTGTTGGCATTTTTGTTTGAGATATTATTCTATATTAGCTAACATGAGCTACAGTTCTGTAACAAAGCCGGTTACAGATACAGCCTCCTCACAGAAAGATTCATCCGCACGGCAGCTGCTTATCCATTTTCCAGAAAGAATAAACAGCGATAACCATTGAAACAGTGTCCGTTTTGACACAAATTGTTTTCGGAGAACATACGGAGACCTATATCAATATACCCTGGCCTTCCTGTTTTGAAAAACTAAATGTATCATATAATTTCGCATGCTATATCCGTTGCCCAGTTCACTTTCATTGTAGCCAGGAGAGGCTTCCTGTTAAAAAATCGTAAACTCTCAAAACTGTATTAATTCCCCCCCAAAAAAATGGATCAAAACCAGGATCAAAAACAGCAAACTTTTCCTTTAACTGAACACTCCTTAACTCGAGCTAAATTAAAATATTTCTTAAAATATTTTATAAACTATAAAAAATAACTATTTGTATAGCAATGCTAGGAATTGAAAGGTTATCTTTAGGAGAATATGGAAAAATTACTAGGCTGAATCCAAACATTGCCCTCTTGTTTTAATGTGCATTTTACATTAACAGTACTTTTCATTGCATTAGTTGACACTGTATATTTTGCAAAAGGTTGACACTGTATATTAAATGAGTTTAATGAAATGGAAATGTGAAATGGTCATTGAAAATCAGCTGTTTACATTACTTGAGTGACATTAAGGTGGTATCTGGTATAATTCTTGACATCGTCTTTGAAAAAACATACTTCTTCATTTACATTTTCCTTACGTAGACAACAAACACAATCTAAAAGTTGACCAATTACTGGGATAGATGGAGAGGACTTTTGGGTTGATTCTTAACTTTGGAATGGCTGTCTGTCAAAATCCATACAGCGATAACAGTCAAGGCATCAGTGACTGAGGGTGTTTAAAATTAATATAAAAACAGTCCCTCACTGACTATGTGGCTATTAGAATCTATGGGCCATGATAGACTGTTTGATGACACACCTGCAGATTCCACACATTCCTGGGTTACAGTGGCAGAATGTTTCCGGATAAGGCAAGGGAAGGAGGTATGTCAAATATGGATGTACTGTATTGTATTTCTGTCCTGAATGCTAGCGTAGCTAATTTGAATGCATTTTTGGACCTTGGCTTCATCTTGAAATGGATTAAAGCTTCCACTTGAAGGCAGGTTTTTTTATCAGGCCTTAAATACCAGTTCTTCATTCACCAGAGCAGCCTAAAACTGGAACCATGAGGACAAAAGCCAGAAGAGACAGAAGAGAAGGAGGAGAAGGAGGAGGAGGGAGTTGAGATGATTTAGTGGCTCCAGCACTCCCCCTTTGGAGCCAGTAGCAGCACATCAGTTGTAATCAGCGCTGGTGTATGAGTTATGTGCTTTGTGTGAAATTAGCTCTGGATAAAGACAACCATTTGTGTGTTTGTGTATTGTAGCGAAGGAGAGAGAGTACTGTTGGCAAGTGGGAAAATAAAGATGATCCCAGTGATCCCACAGGTCTGTAGGCCAATCACATGCACTGTTGTGGGTTGACTCTATAGACCATGAGCGTCTCCCTTCCTAGCTCTAGCTACATTTTGATTGGGCCCAAATTGATGTTTGTTAGCAGGAGTTCTGTCAGACATTTAGGGCTTCAGGTTGGCTAGCTACGTGTGAACCCCAAATCCTTTCCTACTAGTGAACCCCAAATCCTTTCCTACACGTGAACCCCATATCCTTTCCTATGTGTGAAACCCAAATCCGGGTCACTTTATTTGATAGAGAACCAGAAGGATGTCTCTCCTCCCCTCAGTTAATGAAGGGCCAATCTCAAATTGTTTTGGATATACTTTCTGCTGATTCTGTGTGCATGTATGTGTTAATGAATGCATGTGTGTTGTGTATATTTGTTTTTATGTGTGTGTAGTGTGTATGTGTTAATAAATGTGTGTGTGGTGTGGTAGGGGCCTATATGTGTGCGTTATATGTGTGTTCTGGCACCGTCAGAAGCTGTTGCTGCAGTTCTCAGAGTGTACAGTACATCACAGAGGTCACCTTGCTGAGATGGACTGGGCCCACGCCATCTTGAACAGTGTCCTGAATGGCTTCATCTCCTCCTGTCCCCCCCTACGTCCACCAGACACTCACTCCTTGGCTTTCTGTATTTCTGGACCCAGCAGGGCAGCCTTCTGTAGACGCCCCATCTCAGTGGGGGGTTTGGGGGGTTGGGGGGGGGGTTGATAGAGGCACTCATTTTGTCTTTTGGTTTCTTCCTTGCTTTGTTTTTCAAGTCGGCCGTGGTCTGACGTGACCTTACTGCAATTCAGTATGTTTAACTTATTTACAAAATGGTGCTGAAAATCCCTCTAAGCTTTTCAATCCCCCCTCTGTGAGTTACTGTGGCAACGTGAAGACTGTGATTAGTCATATCATTATATCAGTATCTCTGTGAAAATGTGATTGGTGTGTTCATGCTGAAGGATTACTGGGATTACAGCGCTAATGCAGGACGTAATAACAGTCGTATGCACCGACGGATGGGTGTGCGTCAAATGATTCTCCGCTAGCTTAACGTTACTTAATGTTGCTGAAAGATGATCCATACATGTACTGATGAATCGTGTTTCATTACACTCACTCTCCATGCAGGGCAGAATACAAACGCGTTGTATACAATAGGAACGTGTATACGAACGCTGTTTGGACATTGGCTTATCTTTTATGTGCATATTTAAAACATCATAATCGAATCATCATGGCACACAGCATTTAATGAAATCAAAATCAAACAGCTTTTCTTTAGAACAGACCTGTTGCCGTTGAGGTGATAAATGTTTTAAATACATTTGAGTTTTTTTCGACATTCAGGATGTTACCTTTCTGTCCCTCTCTTTCTGTCTGTGTTCTGGTAGCACACATCAAGGGGTTAATGCCAGTCACCTAACCTGTATCATCACAGTAATTTTCAGCCTTCAGACTCGCTTTCACTTTAACAGTCAAGTAGGTAATCGTCCTGACAGCCTGCTGGTGAGGACTTGTTCCAGTCTATATGAGTGTGCTGTACGCCTATGTTTTTGTGTGTTTGGGTGTGTGTGTGTAACCAGAGGTTGTGCTACTTCCTCACTAGCCGTCCACTGACCTGGAAGATAGAGATAGAGAGACTTCCTACTGAGACACTGAGAGGTTAAAAGCTTGAACGCGGTGGCCAGACACAAGGGTAAATCCTGCAGTCTGTCTGTAGGCCTGCTATGTGTTCCTTGTGTGGAAGTCTGGCGAATCTTGTGTTAGTATTTAAATAATAAATAACACGTTGTTTTGTGTGTCAGTTTATTAACCATGGAATTGGAACACAGCAAATCTCCCAGCAATCTGTACAGCACAGCGGTTATCATTTGAGTCCTCAATTTATTTATTTATTTAATTATATTTGTGTTTATTTTTATTTTTTTTATGTGTATATATATATATATATATATATATACAGTATCTCACAAAAGTGAGTACACCCCTCACATTTTTGTAAGTATTTGATTATATCTTTTCATGTGACAACACTGAAGAAATGACACTTTGCTATAATGTAAAGTAGTGAGTGTACAGCTTGTTTAACAGTGTACATTTGCGGTCCCCTCAAAATAACTCAACACACAGCCATTAATGTCTAAACCGCTGGCAACAAAAGTGAGTACACCCCTAAGTGAAAATGTCCAAATTGGGCCCAAAGTGTCAATATTTTGGGTGGCAACCATCATTTTCCAGCACTGCTTTAACCCTCTTGGGCATGGAGTTCACCAGAGCTTCACAGGTTGCCACTGGAGTCCTCTTCCACTCCTCCGACATCACGGAGCTGGTGGATGATAGATACCTTGCGCTCCTCCACCTACCGTTTGAGAATGCCCCGCAGATGCTCATTAGGGTTTAGGTCTGGAGACATGCTTGGTCAGTCCATCACCTTTACCCTCAGCTTCTTTAGCAAGGCAGTGGTCGTCTTGGAGGTGTGTTTGGGGTCGTTATGTTGGAATACTGCCCTGCGGCCAAGTCTCCGAAGGGAGGGGATCATGCTCTGCTTAAGTATGTCACAGTAAATGTTGGCATTCATGGATCCCTCAATAAATTGTAGCTCCCCAGTGCTGGCAGCACTCATGCAGCCTCAGACCATGACACTCCCACCACCATGCTTGACTGTAGGCAAGACACACTTTGTACTCCTCACCTGAAACCACCACATACGCTTGACACCATCTGAACCAAATAGGTTTATCTTGGTCTCATCAGACCACAGGACATGGTTCCAGTAATCCATGTCCTTAGTCTGCTTGTCTTCAGCAAACTGTTTGCGGGCTTTCTTGTGCATCATCTTTAGAAGAGGCTTCCTTCTGGGATGACAGCCATGCAGACCAATTAGATGCAGTGTGCGGCGTATGGTCTGAGCACTGACAGGCTGACCACCCACCCCTTCAAACCCTGCAGCAATTCTGGGAGCACTCATACATCTATTTCCCAAAGACAACGTCTGGATATGACACTGAGCACGTGCACTCAACTTCTTTGGTCGACTATGGCGAGGCCTGTTCCGAGTGGAACCTGTCCTGTTAAACCTCTGTATGGTCTTGGCCACCGTGCTGCAGCTCAGTTTCAGGGTCATGACACCAAATTTAACACACCTGCTCCCCATTCACACCTGAGACCTTGTAACACTAACGAGTCACATGACACCGGGGAGGGAAAATGGCGAATTGGGCCCAATTTGGACATTTTCACTTAGGGGTGTACTTACTTTTGTTGCCAGCGGTTTAGACATTAATGGCTGTGTGTTGTGTTATTTTGAGGGGACAGCAAATTTACCCTGTTATACAAGCTGTACACTCACTACTTTACATTGTAGCAAAGTGTCATTTCTTCAGTGTTGTCACATGAAAATATATAATCAAATATTTACAAAAATGTGAGGGGTGTACTCACTTTTGTGAGATACTGTATATATATATATATATATATATATATATATATATATATATATATATACATACATACATCCATTTATACATATTTATAAAAATATATTCTGTACTTTCTCCAACTTTGTAGTGATTGTTTTAAAAATGGTTTAATTTTCAAATAATCCAGTAATTAAAAAATGACATGTTTTAATTAAGATGAAAAGGATTTTTTTAAACCGGGTGAGCCATTCTTACTGATGTGGTTTAGAACCATTTAGGTTTTAAATACCAAGCCTCCTTGACTTTTTTTCAAATGTTGTTTAGAATTGATTTCATTTAGATTTTTTATCACTAATCCGTACACAAAATATCCTATAATATCAAAGTGGAATTTTGTTTTTAGAACATTTTACCAGTGAAGGACGTGGGGCAGGGCTGTAGTCCGGTTTCCTTTCCAGGCAAAATCCCAGAAGAAAACTTGGTTCAATGTGTTTTCTAGCAGACACTGGAAGACATTCGCCTTTCAGCTAGACAATGACTTAAAACATATGGCAAAATCTACACTGTAGTTGCTTAAAAAATTACGTTGAATGTTCCTGAATCTCCTAGTTAGAGTTGACTTAACTTGGCTTGACAGTATATGGCACGACTTGAAATTGGCCCAGTTGGGTGCACCTCCTAAACAAGTGAAGACTCACAACAGTTATGGCTGGGAAGACGTGTTTCTAATTAGGGCTGCAAATAACAACTATTTTGAAAATCAATTAATCTGTCGATTACTACTTTTAAATAAATAAACATTTTTATCTGATTACTTTTACAATGCTTTCATTAAAACAACTGCAGGGAGTAGTTTAAACTATGCTCATGAAAAACTATGCCATGAGAGTTCTGTTTTTCAAATTCACCGTAAAGAGGTCCCATACTGTTGACGTTTTTAGTCGTACGTGACTTCCCTTTGGTGTATCCTCCGCCATCTCAGCCTTCGCTATCTCAACCTCCGCCATCTCAACCTTCCCCATCTCAACCTCCGCCATCTCAACCTTCCCCATCTCAGCCACCGCCATCTCAACCTCCGCCATCTCAACCTTCCTCATCTCTACCTCCGCCATCTCAACCTTCCCCATCTCAACCTCCGCCATCTCAACCTTCCTCATCTCTACCTCCGCCATCTCAACCTTCCCCATCTCAACCTCCGCCATCTCAACCTTCCCCATCTCAACCTCCGTCATCTCAACCTTCCCCATCTCAACCTTCCTCATCTCAACCTCCGCCATCTCAACCTTCCCCATCTCAACCTCCGCCATCTCAACCTTCCCCATCTCAACCTCCGCCATCTCAACCTTCCCCATCTCAGCCTCCGCCATCTCAACCTCCCCCATCTCAACGTCCCCCATCTCAACCTCCCCCATCTCAGCCTCCACCATCTTTCAAAATGTTTTTTTTTTGTTGCATCTCGTACAGACCCATAGTGACGTTCGTTTAATGTTGATAATAAATTTTTTTATTATCAGCATTATCAACTTTTACCAATTAGTTCCCTATTTCTAATATGTATTGACTCTGGGAGTTTTATTTTTTGATTCAGAAGACACAAAAAACAATTTCCAATTTGACATTTGATTATTTGGTGTGGATAGTTGACAAAAAAAATGACGAATCAATTTTCAAAATATGAATGCATTTTTTATTTTATTTTAAGTCAGGGGGTTTTGTACTTTCTATAAGACCTGTATAGCCTTTACTGAACGTGTTCTAGAGCTGTGGTTGAGGGAGGTTACTGTATGGCCTTCGACTGTATTACTGGGTCTGTGTTCTGGGTCTGTTTTCTAGTTCTGTGTACTAAGTACTTGGTCTATGTTCTGGCTCTGTAGGGCAGGTGCTGTAAGCCTGATCTCAGGAGCACACGGTCCATTGGCCTGCCCAGTGAAGCAGCTGGGCCAAACACACAATGACCCACGTGTACCGTTCCATCCAGAGCCCTGCCAACCCACGGGCCACGGAGAGCCCAGAACCTGGCTCCAGTTGTGTGTTAGTTTGCAGTAATGCTAATGAGAGTTTGCCCGGACCCATCATGCCTGACTCATGTGTCAGCAGCCTGTCCGCGCCACTGTTAGCATGCACACTTAGCGTGGTTTGTTCTCTTAAAACCTCACTAAATAGTGTCAGTCCAGCTTCACTGTGTCACGCTTGAGTTTGCACACAATATGCTGATAGTAATCACGTATGTCTGAACATGTATTTGTTGGTTGTGTTTGGTGAGAATATGCACGGTGATTGTAAATGTAAATGTCAAACTCTTAGATCTGTGGATATCCTTGCTGACACCTGTTCTCCTTTGCTGGCCGGATCCCAAATGCATTTTACTGTATGTTGTAACCCTTTGGCAGCTCTATGGCCAAAATATAAATCAGATGACGACCTTCGCTTCGAACTCTCCAGTCAGGAACCTTAACTGCTCTTTATTCAGACCTTCTGGTGTTTTCCACACAGACAAAAAGAACGGTAGAAGGAGAGAGACCCCAGAGTTCACGGAAAGAAGAGCGAAAGTCCCACCTTTTGATAAAATCGCACTTCATGACATTTCATAAAATTCATGGATTTTAGATACACTCCGATTTGAGGCTGAGTAACCTTTCCATATGCATACGAAATTATCTGCAATTTTAAATGCTCCGTGATTTTTAACCCTCCAGTCCCAGGTCAGATAAGACGTTCTGTCTAGTTGGCTGAAGCTCAGCCTCCAGTGGGCTGTTCTATTCAGAGTTGTGCTTGTGTTATGGTCTTCTGAAAGGAGAATTGGGCACGGCTCATCCTGGCCCATTACTGTCCCATCCTTCCTGTTTACTGCATCACGCCTGGTTCCGTTTGACTGAGGTTCCTGTCAATACCATCATGCCCGTTCAGGTCTCCTGGAGACTGTCTAGTCCACAGCCCGTTTGCCAAGTCTGTTCCTCCCTTGCCTTGCGTCACTGACAGGCTTGTTGGGAAGTGTTTCAATCTGGCCCGGGCACCAGGGGAACTATTCCATAAGCAATCATTCTACTCCAGGATGGGACTCCCGGGGAGGGAGTGGGCAAGGGAGCACATCGTCACCGCTAACCTTTGTCAGGGTGTAGGCATGGCCTGGGAACCTGGTGAGTCAGCAGCCGCACCATGGAAAGGACACGATGAACTCAACTCAGTAGCCGGCGCCAATCGCAATCTCTTTATATGCCATTTATAGTAGATTTACCCAGAATTTCACTCAGTGATTAGTTTCCAGCAGTAGACACATACAAAATATGCAGTGCCAATATATTGTACACAGTTGTGTGAAGGAGGTGTGTGTGTTTATGTGTGTGTGTGTGTGTGTGTGTGTGTGTCAACCTGTCAAGTGCCCCCGCTGAGTGGAATGATGGAGGTGTGTGTGAGCGTGGGGGGGTGGGGTAGGGTATCGAGGTGAGCAGTGAAATGACGAGCGCTAATAACCGTTAGCAGTGACAGACTGCTTCATTAGCCAGCCTGACCTCTGTGGTGTCTCCTTACCGCCTTGTTCTTAAGCAAAGCCTGTAAAAGTGACTTTTGGGGCTTTTGCAAAAGAAAACAGAAGGACGACACAGCAGTTAAGACGGACAGAGCTCTCTGTACAGGTAGACCAATGGGACTGTGCTTAGTCAGCTTGTCCTGTGTACAGTCAGGAAAGAGAGAGGATCTCAGTGTACTGACTATATTGTTTCACTTTTGTTTACTTATTAAAGCAGAATGCTTTTTAGATTATTACATTAATATTATTATTTTATGTACTATTTTGTTTATTTGTGTACTTAAAATGTATAGATTTATAAGCGTAAAAAACATTTTATTTTATGTACTGTATACAATATCTATATAGATGTAGTAGGGCTGTCAAACATTATAAAACAATGATTTATTTTATGAAATACTGTAGTTAATAACAATTAAATATTTAACTGGTCCTAAGAAAGATTTTTTACACTTACCATTTACAAAGCAGTACAATGATTTATATGCATAATCTGTTTTGATTGGAAACAGCATAGTGTGTATGAGAATGTTTTTACTAAAATCTGTAAAATCACAAAACAACACAAAATAGAGCACACACACAATAGAGCACACACACAGACACACACTCACACACTTAAGTTGCTATTGTTAAAGCTTCCGACATTCTAAGTGGTTATTCTCCCAGTTACTGATTGGACAGAAATGCTAGATCACTACTGAGCTTACATGGGGAATATTTAAATGATGATGTGAATACATTTATAGAATTAGAACAATATGAAACATTCTAAAGTTGGACAAACGCTCAATATAAAGTATTATTATTATGAAATGATCTGTGGTTGTCTAAAAAAGAAATGAAACTAAAAATGAGTATATATGAACATTACTTTTCCCTTGTTTCTTTCCTGAATTTCATGATTCTGTTTGTAATTAAGGCCTTGCTTCATTGCATCACTTTCAGCAGACTTGGGACAGTTCACACTGAGATATGTATCTTCCAAAGCTCATTCGATGCACTTCTGGTTCTTATGTTTTTGCTCACTTGTGGGTTTTTTTATATGTCATACTTAAACTTTCTGTGCGTTTTCTTTAGTGTACGGCAAATGTTTAAGCACTGAAATACAGACAGGCAGGTGCCTGACTGCAGCACCCAAAAGAGAACGATTCAGAGATAGTTTTAAGGAGATTGAGAATTGATGGGATTCGTGTTAACAGCCATTGGTTATGTTATTCGTGTGTTGTCTGGCTTATAGACAAGGAGGGCATTTTGAAGGAGTGAGTCAGTGCAGCACTAGCTCAAAAACCCATCATTAATGTGAATTACTAGGACAAGAAGCACAACATTAGAAATATTTTTCCAAGTTCAGAGAAGTGTAACTTTTTTGTAGTACGTTTTGTTTTATTAACTTCTGCAACTGCTTGTGGCAGCATGACGATCTAAAGATTGGTCAAGAGTCTGCTGTGCGGAAGCGTTGTTATTTCCTTTATTCATATACCAGTGTGATTCCTATCTCCTCCTTTTTCTACAATATCTGACAGGTGCCCAGTGCAGTGCCGCGTGTGCTGTTTCAGAGGGTCAGCGGCCGGTGTGCTGAAATATGTTAGGTTCCATGTGGTGAAGAAATTAAGATGTGATTAACGGAACCAAAACATTTATGTTTAGGAGTGTATTATACATTGTAATTCCTTTTGTCTGTCATTACTGATGTCATTATCTCACTTTGCATTTGCAGCAGTGGCCTGGCCATTCGTGCTAATACAGCTCCTCCAAACCGAGAGAGCGTGAGGGAGAAGCTGATGACAGCCTGTCAAGCGCAGCTCCTACTCAGCGCACTAAAACAGCCTTGAGATGATCAATTCTTTGTGCGATTCGTTTTGATGGAGTGCCTCATTTCGCACTCAGTGTTTAGGCAATGCTAAGCTGATAGCCAATGAAAGAAAACTCCCACTGGTGAATAACGTGGGCTGAGCTTCCCCTTATTCCAGCAGCTTCGGGCCTCTGGGGTGAGTGACGTGCAGAGGGGCTCCCTGTTTGTCGGCTGGGGTTGTGAAGAGCAGTGGTTGGGATAATTGGAGGGCCCCTTGAGCGTGGCTGCCTCCCTCCTATTATCTGACTCTACACTAATTGGTACACGGCTGCACTATGCGCTCTTTACCTTCCTCCATGCTTCACCTCAATCAGACACTTCAGGTCACACACTAGATACTCCAAGATCACAGCGTCGACGTTTCCAGATGTGATAGACCTCATCGATCAGACACTTCAGGTCACGTCACTAGATACTCCAAGATCACAGTGTCGACATTTCCAGATGTGATAGACCTCATCGATCAGACACTTCAGGTCACGTCACTAGATACTCCAAGATCACAGCGTCAACGTTTCCAGATGTGATAGACCACATCGATCAGGCACTTCAGGTCACATCATTAGATACTCCAAGATCACAGCGTCAACGTTTCCAGGTGTGACAGACCACATCGAGGCGGTTGCATGCTGCACTGTTGACAGATAATTAGTCAGTAAGAGAGAACTTGCTGTCTGCTCTGGACTTGGGTTAGATAGCTGTGCAGTCAAGCCCACTCAAGTCCTCAGTCCTGATGAATTAATAGATGGTAGATTGATTGGTTTTGTTAATAGTCTAAGCAACCTGTTTGTGTCTGACGTAAATGACAGAGGTATAAATAGCTTGGCGTTGGAATGGGTTTCAGCACAGACCCCAGGGGACAAACTGATAGATTAACTGATAGATTAGTCATTGATGGCTCTAAGGAGATCTTCCTATGTCTGCAGGACTGACCACCAACAAACTTCATACATTACCCGCTGGGCCCTGCCTGCAGAACCACTCGCACAGTGGACCTGGTTGATCCTAGAACACTCCCTGTCAATGAGAAATAAGGCATTCTAAATTTGGCGTGGACGTTTTCGCTGTGGGGCTGTCAGATATTAGGTCATCGGTTCAATAATCTTGGCAGGCCTGCTGCCCGATAATGTATTGAGCTGCAAATAGCTAAAGAATATGAGAACAATGTCATACTGTACTGACTGAAAATGGTTACATAATTAGTTCACCCGTCCAGCTGACAGCCTGTGGTTTTGAGGCTGACGTAGAGCCGGGGTGGGTCAGTCTGACCTCTGGTCTGACCTTTCTCTGCAGGTTTGGAGGGGAGGGGGTTTAGGGTCTGTGGTGGGGCTGCTGTGTGCAGTAGGGCTGGCAGCCAATGGTCTTTTTCTGCCACAGCCTCAGACAGCTGTCTCCCCCTAACCCCCCCCCCACCCCCCCACCCCCACACACCCCCCAGGCTACACCCCGCCATTGACAAGGCCTGGTGGAAGGGTGTCATTAGCTGTCATGGCTGGCACGTTGTCATGGCAACTTCAGAAGTGGCAACAACTCCAGAAAGTAAAGGTCATCTGTGGAGTGGGTTTAGACCGGAGCTTCACGTGGGCTTCTCAATATACCGCAGAGATCAATGGCCAGCGTGTGAGGCGGTGATTTTAACACAGCCTGGATTGGCTCCGTATGCTTGTCAGTCTGAACAACCTTCAAAATAGTCCCTTCAACTGCACTCATCTGTCCTGACACCCACTGAAAAAACTGTCTCTCTTGGTGGTGCTTGTCGGGCTGCATCTGTATAGTCGTTGTTGGTTAGGTAGGGTTCTCTAACAGGGGGGTTCTCTAACAGGGGGTGTTCTCCAGCAGGGGGCTCTCCAACAGGGGGGCTCTCCAACAGGGAGGTTCTCTAACAGGGAGGTTCTTTTACAGGGAGGTTCTTTAACAGTCCTATGTGATTTAGTCTGTATGTCAGCCTGCTGTCGGTGTGTCTTGCACTGCAACACTGAAAACTTCTCCTGGTCTGATTGGCTTAATTCAATCAGACATCCACTGAGCTGCAGCTGTTCTCAGGGAAACTTGATTAACGGCATCATGAATCCAATGACTATTCCCTCTATTTATCCTCCCTATCCCCATTTGCTTAAGAAATTATTTTCATAAGTGTCAGTTTCGTGCACATTCCCTTTTTGAAATGTTAGCAGCCGAGAATGTTGGTCTGTGATTCCTCCTGCTCTCTCTCTGGCATGGCCATGTCATTCTCAGCTCCCAGACTGCGGGTTTGACAATGAGAAGATTCCATCTTAACCTCACACGTTGTCTGCGCTCCGGGGCAGTGAAACCATTCTGAGTTGCATACATTATTTATGCTTAGGCTTAAAATAGAGGTCCGGCTATTGCAATTACACTCACAGCCCGGCTGTCATTTAGGGGAGACGCCTCTTGGAGCACTGCATGGCCCTGGCGGTTGCAGCTTGATTCTGGATTGGTTTCAGGCATTTGTGTGTACTGAAATGATACTACACTGAACAGGTAGGATTGGCTTGAAGAGACGCACGAGGAAATAAACATGTCACTGCAGCTGAGACTTGGTAAACTGTCATTTAGAGAAAGCCCGGAAGGGCCTGAGGCACATCAATTGAAAACGTTTCACATGTTGATGACTCTCAGCGAGTCCTGTGTGAAATACCTTCAGTGGGTTCGGTTGCCAGGTGCGTCTTTTCCTCTCATCTCTAAAGCCACCATTTAGAATTCATGGCGAGGACTCCGTATGCAAGTTTTGTTAGTGCTTTGATTAAAAGGCTAATGAGCACTCGATGGTTCAGGATATCACATTTTCTTTTGTGTTAATGCTCTCCTATTACACTCACTCACAGCTAATAAGTCAGAATCAATCTACCTGCGGTAATGTGGCTTTGGAAGAGCTTACCTGGACCCCTGGAAATGGAATAATTTCACATCTGAAACAGACAAAGAGAGTGTGTGTGTGTGTGTGTGTGTGTGTGTGTGTGTGTGTGTGTGTACATGCTTTTATGTGTGGGTATGTGCGTGCATGCTTTTATGTGTGTGTATGTGCGTGCACGTCTATGTATGCGCGGGCTTGTGTGTGTCGGCGTGGTTCTGTGTGCCTACACATGCATGTATCTCAGCAAAAGGTGACGATAGATAGATACATTTTCATTCATTTCACTCATTTTGTTTTATTTCGACAGAGATGGCCAACTGAGCCTGAGGTCTCATTAAAAGTGATGCCCTGTATTACAACAATAAACACCAAAAACATCCACAAAGTCCAAATTTAAAACAGAATTTAAAAAAAGAACAAATAAAGGTAAAAACACATTAGAAATGACAGACATATAACACATACGGCAATGCTCTCCTGACCTAACTGTGTGTTACATCCATTTGGTCTTCTGATGAAGCTTCAAAGAGAGGCTCAGTAGCTCCCAGCTAATATCACAGGAAGAGATAACCTCTGAAAGTATAGTCTGACAAACCACTTGACTCATTCTCTTTCTGTTCTGTTGTGTACCAGTCCACTTCATGGCAGTCTGCAGCCCATCTTGACTCAGTGTTAGAGCAGCACTCCAAAATGTGCGCAGTGTAAAGTGTGGAAAACACGCACACATACATACGCACAGACACACACACCCACTATTTCCCCAAAACATTGATATCATGAATGGTTGCGCCAGTGTGTGTCTGTAGTGCAGGGCTGTGACACTAAGGATGCCTTTCTGTGTGAAGTACGCCACACTACTCAACTAAAATGTCCCGTTGTAAGCATGGTGGCTTTTTAAGTTCAATTTCTCTGGCCTCTTACAGGGAAATGTATGTCTCTATGGGAAAAATATATGACTCACCTATTTATTTATCCAGCCATCCTGCTCTCTCTGCAGCAGAATGGTTGGTACTCCAGATGAAAACCATTGGACTTTCATTTATGTTTTATTAAAGTTCAAATCATCACAGTAATACCATAGTACTAGTTTTAAAATAAAATAAAAATACATAGACTTACACATTTACTCTCATTTGTCAGCTATAAAAGATACAGAAACAAAAATAACACTTATCTAGAATGTGTCATTCCACCGCCTATAGTTAAAAACACACAGTCAGTCATATAGGTCCTGCAGTAATCGGGCCTACCACCAGACCCATTGTTTGTTTTCCAATGGTCCATTATGGTTTGTACTGGTGGTGACATGAGGAGAATACCTCCAGTACCTCTCTGTCCCTCTGGGCTGTATTCCAAGGACCACAAGGCTCTTCCCACATTTAGGACTTCATATCCCAGCATGCCACATGGGGCTGGTTCCATTTATGTCCTCACTGCACATTCAAGTTCATACTGCTCTGGCCTGATCTGAAAAATGGCATGTTCTACTGGAACATCTACTTCTACTGTGATGATAAACTCTGGCTCATCTCTGGCAGTCCTCTCATGCGATGCCTGGCATGTGGAACTCTCCCAGGGTGGATACATGAAACCCCATAACACAGTATTCGGCCCTGGTAATAGCAGGGACAGTCAGCCACACACATGCCTGTGGTCAATGGCTCTTCGTTAAGGGCCCTGTGACTCTGGTGCAGTCTTACTTACATAATCAGAGCCTTCCTGAGTTGGGTTGCATTAGATTATAAGTGTGCATGATCTTGTGGACTTTTCGAGAGGGAGGACCAGGTGGGCTTTGGGTAGCAACATTAGGAGTTGAATCTATATGAACAACACAACCAGATGGGCTTTAGACAGGGACAGCTAGGAGTTGTCGGGCCAGGTAGTCCTGAGGCATGGTCCTTGGGCTCAGGTAAGATCCAACAGGTCACCAGATAAAACACGATAGATTACACAAGACAGGACAGACGTTTGACGTGGTTATTGCAGCATAGATACAGGGGACTGACAATTGGAGGTCCAGGGAGTGTGTGGCCTCATCCAGAGATATGGCCAACCATGCAGGAAATAGCTCCACCCACTGTGCCTAGCATATTCCCAAACCACCAAAGAGACACCAACAGACCACCAACTACCCTGTGACAAGGCCGAGTATAGCCAACAGACTTCGCTCCCACCACACAAGCCCCTGGGGGCGCAACACTGGACAGAACGAGCTCATCAGTGACACAACCCACTCATGTCAAGTATGGCGGAAAGCCTGAAATGACATGATGGACCCTCTTAGGGACAGCATGAGGAACATGAGTAAGCCAGTGACTCAGCTCCCAGAATAGCACTGGAGAGAGGGTATCCCAGTGGAGAGAGGGGAGCCTGCCAGGCAGAGACAGCAAGGATGGTTCACTAATCCAGTGCCTTGACGTTCACCTTCACATCCCTCGGTCAGACTACACTCAGTGGGTCTTATCATAGGACCCACTGAGTAGATGAGTCCTCCTTAAAGACTTCGAAGGTTGCGACTGCATGTCTCGCTGGGATCACCGGTGCTGTAGAGTTATTTTAGATAATTTTTAAAAGTTGGGGTTTTGTAAGTTTTCCGAAAATAAGCTAAGACTCCTGTCTTTCAAGTATTTTCTGTAATAAGACATTAAGTTACATGAGGTGTAATCTGTAATGCTATTTGTCCCTTTGTGTGGCTATGTCATGTGAAATATGACAATTAAATAATGTTAAATGAAAATATGAAAAAAATGATACTACCTTTAAAACATGATAAATATCAGCTAAAAACAGTGAACACCATCGGTATGGAATTTGAGCATGAAATATACTTTTTTGTATTCTCATATATATTTGTTGTCAATGTTTGGCATCAAACTTGTTTTGAAAAAAGTCAATATTTGGAAGAGTTGCAGAGTTAATTAAAAATAATGCCATTGTTGATTAGATGCTTATTATTATTGTTATTATTATAATTGTTAATTAACGGATGGCCCCATTTACACTAATCTGCAGTTATAAATAATTCGCTCATACTTTTCACATTCAGTCATGTGAAAAAGTAAGTACACCCCCTGGAAAGGTGTATTTTTTTATTTTTGGACATACAGTATGTAATGTTCACATCAACATTTCTGGTAACCTAATTAAACAACTGACATCAAAAGATTATGTTTTGCAATCATTTATTCACAAAAAATCAACAGAAATTCAATTTCATATTGCAGAAAAATGAGTACATTCCTAGCTTCAATAGCTCTTTTGACTGAAATAACTTCAATAGGCTGGTCCTTGTAACTGTGTATCACTCTGTTAAATCGACTAGGAGGAATTTCTGCCCACTCTTCTTTAAAGTACTACTTCAACTGTGTCATGTTCGAGGGCTTTATTGCATGACCGGCCCGCTTCTAGTCCCCCCACAGAATTTTGATACAATTAGTATGACGTTCTTCTGTTCAGAGGCAGTGTATTGTTTTTGCCAATATAGTGCATAGTGGTCAAACAAATCCACCCCCATCTGTCCTGGGCACATTTTTCCAGCAGTTTTGGTCATTGTTTTGTGTTGTCTGGCAAATGTCAGTCATGTTTTGATATTCGACCTGTCCTATATAGATTACCAGTGGTCTGGGATTTTCCCAATTCCCATTGACAGTGGAATGGTTTACCTCAAATTGCTTGGCAACGGTTTTGAAACCCCTCCCAGATAATGGGCATCAATAATCTGTCTTCTGAGGTCTTCGGATAGGTCTTTGGATCTTGGCATGAAGTGTTACTACATCCCCATACAGTTAAGACCAAACCAGACTAAGTTGTTGTTTTTCCAAGTTACTCTCTAATTTGCATTTGATTCTAATAACAGCCATTTTATATGATGGTAAAGAAAGAGGTGTATTGAAATAACATTTCTATTTATTGTTATTGTGAATATACAGTAGTAGTATTTTGTTACTGGTGTGACTACTTTCATTGGGTTACCTTTATAAACGACTTTGGTTGGAATTTTGCTCAAATATCCAAATAATGGAAAAAAATACAACTTTCCAGAGGGTGTACTTTCACTTGACTGTATGGACTAGAATCTGTAGCATTGTGTAAGAACACTGCCCAACCCCACTGAAGGACCATGGGGACGGGGGTTCTAGGTTTTTAGGGTCCAGTACATGTTTCTCAGCTACACCTGAGTCTACAGTTTGCTCAGAGGGCTACTCCAAGCCCCACAGCAATCTACACAGTATTATCCGCAAGTACAGAGCAGCCTCGTGTGTTCTGTTCTGTATTGTACTAGCTGAATGAGGCCTAATAAGTGGGAGATGTAGGGAAAGCTGTGCCAATTCTCACAGACGAAGCTATTGTTTCTGAAAACTTGTGGGTTTTGGGTTGGTAAAATGAGAGGATTCATAATAGTTTTGAGGAGGGAAGGAAATAAGCTCTTCCCCTTCTCGCTATTCTCCGCTTGAGTTAGAGGCCTTTTCTCTCATTTAATGATTCTAGTCGGGGCATTTTAACGAAAAGTACAAATGAATCATGAAGATTAATAAAAAAAATTGCTGAGGGTGGTGTGGGTGGGAGAGCCAGTGAAAGGAGTGAACTCAGTGACGAGCGGGGGGTGGGGAGGCAGGGTGGCGGGGTAGTTAGCGTGCTTTGGCAGAGTGCCTGTGAAAACTGCTCAACGTTTTTTTTTTTTTATGTTATTAAGAATGCAAGGACAACTGGGAACATAATCTTTCATTCTTGGAGCTGCTAATTAAAATTCTGTGATGGCTCTCTTTGTATCTTCAAGTCATTTGTGTCCAGCGGCATGACTTTTTTGTCATCAAATTTGAACTATTCAGTACCCAGTGAACATGGTCCCAACTACCTCTTCTGTCCTCCTCTTGCTCACTTTCTGTCTCCACTGGTTTTGTCACCCTGCCAGTCTCCCTGTATGCCTTTCTACATGCCACACCTGCTTGTTATTCCTGCCTCTGCTGGGTTACTGAAATAATGGATTCAAATTTAAAATGCATGTTACATTGTAGCAAATTAATTGTTTGTTTTCACTGTTGGTGTTCTTGTCATTTCTGCCCCTCATTCCTCTGAGTTACGTTGCACGTGGAGACACCGCGTTGTCTATGATGGATTGAAATCCTGCTCTCGCCGTGGTCCATCCTCTTACAAAGTCTGTACATGGATTTAATTAAAGTAGAGAGCAAACTTTACATCCTGTACACCGATCAGGAATAGTGGCCTTGTCAAATATAATCAGCTGCTCTTTTTCTGAAAAGTCAATAAAGCAGACAAACATTTATCTAATTTGTGAGGGGAAAATGCTTGTTCCCTCTCTTCACAGTAGTTTTGCATGGTATACCAAACCACAGTTACTTTTCTGAGACTAAAAATGAAAATGGTTTTGGTACTATGCGTTTTGTTACGTTATTGAGAGGATTGAGTTGTTAGCAGTTAGCCTGTGCCAGTGCATGTAGCATGTCATTCATTTCTAGAGCTGGCTGGGCTGCATTTAGTTCCATAAAAACTACTGGTAGCTTCCGATTTTAGTTTAGGCTGCCTTTTCATGGTAGCTTACTGCTGATTATGTAATTTCTGATAATAATTAAGTAAACGCTTGCTAAGGTTAGGGTACGTTTTGGAATAAAGGTTAGGGAAAGGGTTAAGATAAGGGATATGAGGTTTAAGGTTAGTGTTGGTTGGGTAATTGAAATGTTATTGATAGTCTGTTGATTGTCTTTAAAGCATCTACAGATTTACTAACCAAATAAAGTGTTTCCAAGTGTAATGATATTGAGCTAAAATGATGCCCACCGCTTGAGCAGAGCAGCATCTTGAGTTTATCTGTCTGGATCTAGTGGCATTCTTTGACACTTTCTCTCTCCTCTCATCTCTATCAGTTTTCTCTCTTCTTCCCTCCCTCTTTACACCACACTTTCTCTCCTTCCCCCCCCCACTCCCCCTCTCCCTATCTACCTCCTCATCTCTCTTCCTCTCTCTCTCTCTCTCTCTCTGTGCCCATATCCCTACTGACTACCTTAGGCTAGAAATAGATTCCTAATCCCTGTGTGTGACACTGTTAATGGGGTCATGGGTGTATGGCGGTACAAGTCTAATATTCAAATATGTCCCACATCTACTCAGCCTGACTTCTGACAGATAGACCATGCATCATTTTGATTGAGGGTTTGGTACGTAATACCCACAGATTATCACAAATAGATTTTTTTACCCTAATTAGCTAAACAATCAAACATCCTAAAGAGATTTGTGAGATGAAAATTAATAGACTAGAGAATGTTTGTTCTAATTTTTAAAAAGCCTATGGACGCTGAATTCACTGTTGGGTGGCATTATGATCCCATTGGAAATAGTTAGTGCAGACATTTTATCTCCCTCCATCTTTCCCATTACTGGCAGATTGAAACCCCTGCAGCAGTGTTCCGGCTCCCATTGCAGCCAAGACCACATTTTAGATTACAATGTGACAGCTTTTAAAATGTCACCATTTGTTGTTTAGATGCACTGCCAAGCACTTCACTCATACAGGCAGTGTGTTTTGCACCAGTTGGGTTCGGTACTGGTCTCAGATCCCAGTTGCGCTGGCCCATACCACTGGCCCATACCGCTGGTTCAAACCGCTGGCCCAAACCGCTGGCCCATTCCGCTGGCTCATGCTGCTGGCCCATACCGCTGGCCCAAACCGCTGGCCCATATGTGTGGCCGCAGTAATGACATAGTCGGCAACCACATAGCTACCAATACCGCTATTGAATCTCCAATACCTTGTTCCAGCCAGCACTCCACTCCCGTCAGCAGACCTGCCACTAAACCCAGGTTGGCTCAGTGGAGGATGACAGCCACGGCTAGCAGCCATTTGCTTGGCTCCACGGCCGCACAGTTACTCTGGCCAACACTGATGAAGTCACTCTCCTCGTGCCCGTCCGTCACTCCACGGGGCAGATGGGCCAAGGCTACGGCCCAGACAGCGCCCAGGGGCAGTGCTGGAGTGGCACTGGGGGGATGAAGGGGACCCCCACTGCCCACCATCTGGCCAAATGGCAGGGGTGATCTCCAGCCCGGTGCCCGCTGAGGGAAGGGGCACAGGGCACAGAGATGGGCTACAGAGACAGGCAGGCAGGGAAGGGGGGGCATTTATAGACACAGGTCATCTTTTCTTCGTAAAAGGCCGACTCAGCAACACCTGTGCACCCGGTCAGCCCTGTCTGCTCCCCACTCCCCACGCGCACCCCACGTGCACCCCACGCACACCCCTGTCCTGTCAGAACGCCTGCGCTCAGCAGAAAGACAGGCTCCTCCAAGTGGAAGGACTTTGCGGGGTAGTAGGTGGACGCGCAGGTGAATAACAATATGTAGTTATTCAGCTATTCATATATTCATCTGTGCATTCATGTTTAGACCCTGCTGTGAGCGAGATGAACAGTGACTGCTACACAGACAGAATGTTGCCTTCGGAACACTCCCCATGGCTCTCACTAGGAGGTTTCCTATTCCGGTTTTAGTACTCGACATGGGACGCGGTGATGTTGCCCCCTGGCCTCTCAACCCTATGCTTGTGGTGACAATCTCAGAGAAGGAACCTACTCTAACCCAGGGTGGAAGCATGACCTTCTTAATAATTCACAGCTCTTAAAGTTGACCAAATAGTGTTGTCACTGGAGACAGATTTGAAACAAACGGAGTGGGTTCAATATTCTGTCTCTAGTGTGTAAACCCATTCACGACTGATATGGTGGAAACGTAGGTGTTAAATCATAGTCTCTATACATTTGGGCTTGTAGTTAGCGTCCTGTTCAAGGGCTTATATTGTGTGTGATTGCGAAGGAGCCCAGGTCTGTGCCTTGCAGTGTAGTATGGACTAAATGACTAAATGTGCCTGTTCTTGGTTATTACTTAGCTAGATATAGGTCATGTACTGATTGCTGTGGTTTGTATATCCTAAATGATGCAGTAATATAGAGTTAATGATCAAGTGGCCCATGACTATGGAAACAGAGGGCCTTTCCTTGCTCTTGGCTTGGTGGGGCACCTGGAGAGTTGTCCTTTTCACCCCACACCAGAATCACCCCCCCCCCCCCCCCCCCCCCCCCCCCCCCCCCCCCC
>JACXGI010004835.1:0-17938 GCA_016801175.1 Esox masquinongy
CTCGGGCAGCGGCGGCCAGTCCCCGGCGGGCCCGGGCGGCGACGGCCAGTCCCCGGCGGCGACCAGTCCTCGGCGGGTTCTAGCGGCGGCGACAACAGGGCACCAGGGGGAGCTGACGGCGGAAACCACTGGGCAGCAAGAGGTGCTGGCGACGGAAACCACTGGACAGCAGTAGGAGCTGGCGGCGGCGACCACTGGGCAGCAAGGGGTGCTGGCGACGGCGACCACTGGACAGCAAGAGGTGCTGGCGACGGCGACCACTGGACAGTAAGAGGTGCTGGCGGCTTCGGCCACCGGACAGCTGGAGGAGCTGGCGGCGGCGGCCAACGGACAGCAGGGGGCGCTGGCTGCGGCTCCTGGGCAGCAGGAGGCGCTGGCTGCGGCTCCAGGGCAGCAGGGGGCGCTGGCTGCGGCTCCAGGGCAGCAGGGGGTGCTGGCTGCGGCTCCAGGGGAGCAGGGGCCCTTTTCTGAGGATCACTCCACTTGTCTTATCAATAAAACATATGCTAACCAACAGACAATGGTTTGTGTGTTAATAATGCCTTTATTTACGTGATTATTCACTATTTCACTACAGATGGTGAAAAATAATGAATTCCGATTCTTGCATATTTAGTAATGGACAAATATGATCAGTGAAAAACACCTTTATGAAGGTTATGTTGAGCTTGTTTGGCTAAGTACTGTTTACGTGTGCAGCCATTTTTGTTTTCATTCCACTGAATTCTGGGACCAAATGTCTCTGCGATCAAAGATGGTTGAACAAGACAATTCACCAATCGGACCGGAAGTTCAAATCTTGATTACCTTCCTGTCTCTGAGTCACTCATCTTGTCACCTGTATCTGACTTTGAGAAACACTCTTTAGCAGACAAGTTGCAAATCGTGAAATACCACATGTGCGACAGACCAGACATCATGTAATGTTAAGTTGATCAGTCTTTTTTCTTTACCAGAAGGCAAGTAAGGTAGGTAAAACGCTCTAGACTGTCATTTGCAACATCAATAAAAACGAAATATAATGCAATTGAACAAAATAGTAAGGTAGACGATAATTGGGAATGGGGTTGTATTTTTTAACAACGTCAAAAATTTCAGAAATGGTAATTAATGACACGCTAGTTAACATTTTATGTCGCTAATAATTACAAAACATTGACGACTTGATTAAGTTATTATTTGGTATTCAATAAGATATTTTTCAAAACTGCTGCTGACCAGAGGCCTTTTTTGCTGGCCTAGTGATATCAGAATCAGAAAATTATATTTTTATAATTTAATATATATTTTCATTAAAGCTGGATGTATTTTACAAAGGTCGTTCCCATCAGCCTACTGACGTAGTTTCATTGCTTTTCTCTCCCTTGGTTGTGCTGTTTCCAGTGCAGCTCAGATAAATCAGAGCTTTTATCCAATCAGATTTTCCACATATGTTGTCTCCAGGTGAAAATCTATCCTGAGATCTATAGAATTTCGAGTTAATCCCATCTTCTGTTGAAGCAAATGGGGAGGAGGTTGTTGATTGTCATATTCTTCAACCAATCCGATTTCGAGTTCGACATAATGAGCCTTTCCTTTGGGACGTAGCAGTCTTCTAGCTTGCCAGCGTGTGCATTTTTCAGGTCGTGTGATCGGAGAGCCAGCTACCTAACTGAGATAAAACTAGTTAGGAACATCTAAGATTTATTTTAACTTTCTTTAGTGAGGTTTAGATTGTTAGATGTCGTGCTTTGCGTTAGATTTTTGTTTAGATTTGTACTGAGCCCTGTTGTCTTTTTAACGCACAATGGAGGAGAAGAAATGCGTTTGGTGGCAGATTAACTGACAACGCCCTTTTCTGGAAAACATGGAAATTGTGAGGAAGGGTCGACAAAACCCCCAACTAGAAACCGTTCAGGATAAGGATGTAGTAGATGCAGTGCTTTCTGTAAGATTTTTTGTTTAGATTTGTACCGCACCTAGTCGTTTCTTAACATACAATGAAGGAGAAGAAATTGATTTGTTGGCGGATTTACTGGCAAAGCCTTATTCAAGAAAACATGGAATTTGCGAGGAACCAACACCCCACCTTGCAGCCCTGTCCCAGTAATGTCATTGATTTGGGCTTTGCGATGTCTATTTGTTTTGCTGCATCCTGTCATACTGCATAATGGTACTCTACATCCTTGATGGTTTCATTCGCCATGTATTCATGTTTCTGTAATTACTCGTGTTGTAAGCCTCTTGTTAAATCGGTTTATTCCACTGTCACTGTGAATATGAGATGGTTACGTCGAATGATAATAGCCTAAAAGCCCATAGGATTAGGCAGCCATACACGCTAGAATTATTAGCTGTGCGTCCATCGTGCTGAAGTTACTAATCGTTATTGATATGTAGGATGAAGTGCCCCACTCTGGAAATCAAATGCCTGTCCAACACATTTGTTTTGGTTACTGACCTGTATTTACTTGACAGGTAAGCAGGTTAGGATTGTAACCAGCTAATAGTTTGTTTTAACCAGCAAGGTAGTAAATAAATGTAGCTGCCATGTACAAAAGTTGTCCAGGGGCTACTGACTTCCAAGACGGGAGGATTTCTTTGTCATTTAAATTACACTATATGGGCTTAGAAAATACACTGACATGCTAATATAGGGGTATACCGATTTCGATTGTAGTTAGAAAATGTTTAGGTTCGATTTCGAACTGTGAATTTGAAGAGGAGTTTGCGAATTCTGTGATTAAGTAACTGCACTTCATTGATTGTGGCCTGCTGTTACCACCTCCACGATATCCATGCAAATGATTGTGTACGGTTCTTGTAATGGAGTTGGCATTAAACGAATTGCACTAATAAATTCATTCAAAACAACTATACCGCTCTCTACTTGCAGGCCTATTATTTATTTAACTTCGGTAGCAACAGTAACACTCTACATTAGAGATTAATCAGCAACAATAACACTTCTGATTTTCATATATTGCCATCAAAATAAAGATCTTTGGTGTGTCTATAATTTGTGTTGTGTAGGCTACCTTTTCACAGGAAAAACTATGTGGGGGAAATGATAAATGAAACAAAATTACAATTTCAGTGATTCTTTATATAGGTTAAAGAATATTATAAGGTGGAGCACACTGAGAAATAGTTAGAGGTTATGTAAGCTAATGTAGAGAACATGATCTAATATAAAAAAAATCCTATTTTGATGTTATTGTTTTTAATTTGCTTGTGCTCATTTGCTTTGGAGATTGATTGTGTAATACATCCAACCACACTAGATGTCTTTACACTGCACCTTAGCCTAGGGCTAAGAGCATCCTAACCCCTGGGCTAAGGGCCTCCTAAGCCCAGGGCTAAGCAAGTGTTCACACTTGCATATTTTGAAGTGGGAAAGCACCACCCTTAGCCTAGGGCTAGCTGGCCATTCTCTGGAGCAGTGTTAGCACCGACTTTTCAGGGCTAGCCCCAGAAAAACGGTGACAAAATAACCAGTGTGAAACGGGGTCAAGAACAAACCATAGAACGTTTATTGTCCAATAACAAAACCTGCCCTTTCAGAAATCTATGCATTTTCTTATTTCTGACCATTTGATAAACAAAAATGTCTATCATCCTAGGATAAATAAAACCCCATTAACAAAACTGGTTAAAAAAATATTTTTATTACAACACTGGAAGGGGGGGGGCGTGAGTTTGACGGACAGGGTTGTGGGGTTGGGAGATGCAGACAGTTGCAGAGGTCACATCCTGCTTCAGAGCATTTCACCCTCCTTTTTTTATTAACTAAATAAAAGGATCTGACAAGGCCATGGTAGTCTATAGGACTGGACGATATGACCTAATATCACAAAATCACGATTAATTGAACATTTCACCTCGATTACAATTAATAAACGATTTAGATTTAGATTTTTTTTTTGCTTTGTTTTGTAATGTGAAGTTTACATTGTAACATTGTAATATCAAGCACATTGTAACATTAAGGTGCTATATGAACAGTTTTTTATTATTATTGTTGTCACAGTATTTAGTGTGCTGAAGTAAAATATTATTTATATAGCACCTTTTTAAACACATGTAACAAAGTTCTTAACAAGAACATCAGCACAGAAAAGGCGAATAAAAGTCATATAAAAACATGTAGACATTATCATTTATGACACATAGAAACAAACACAGAAAGAATATAGCAGCCAGTCACTACCCAGATATCCCCAATTAGATTATTGAATATTATAGCATTGTGTCTGTTAAGCTGATGTGCACTAACCGATTGCAAAGTGCAGCCTGTGTCCAAAACACTGCTGCTGTGTCCGTCCATTGAGCTGTGCAGCTTTGACAACATTAGCGCCGTTGTCTGCCGTTATGGCCACAAGGTTCTCTTCCGTGAGTTCCCACGCAGAAAGCATAGACCCTGTGCAATCACCTCTAAAGTGTGATCGACCGGAAAATATGCCATCTCAAGGCATCTGTTGCGCAGCTTCCATTCATCGTCATTGTAATGCAAAGTAAGGCTCAAGTATGGGTCCATCGTCCTACTTGACCAAAGATCAGATGTGGCTGCAAAGTGCTGAACAGACTTCAGTTCAGCAGCTACCTTTTTACGACATGTTTTGTGCATGTTGGGCAGCACAGTTTATGAAAAATATGGTCGCGATGGCACAGTATCTTCTGTCAACGAGTTTTAACAAGGTGTTTAAACCCAATGCGCTCCACTGTAGCTATGGGAGCCATATCCTTCGCAATGTCGTAACAAGTGTTGAAACAGATTGGTGGTATTACCTTTGGTCGCTGAAACTGTTTTTCTGCAGTGTTTACATTTGACTTCATTTTGTTAGGTGTTGTCTTTACTGAAGTCAAACTGTCCAAACGACAGGCACTGCGTTTTTTTTAGTTGCTCAGTTGACTTGGCGTTTGAGTTCTCCTCCATGTTGCTTCCATGCCGCTGATTGGACGAAGCGGAGTCACGTGACTACACACGCGGTAGTGTTTTTAAGGGGAAAGTATTAACAGGATTAAAAAAACTAAATAACCGACATTGGTTAGACGTCATTAGCATTCGGTTTATGTTCTGCTTGTTCAACAGTTGTTTGATAAATTGCTGTTAAACACATTCGGAGAGGATTTGAAATGCTATTTTTTTTTTAATTCTTATCAATTTGGACCTGAGGATTTTCCTTTGGCGCTCGCTAAAACCTATTTGGGAATAAAGGTCCTTATTAAATTAAGATGACTGACACTAACCAGTTGTTTCTTTACTTGCATTGACAATGTATTTCATAGAAATTATGGTAAATACATTCTGTAACATTTACAAATCTTCTCTTGTTTGTAAAATATAATATACAGCTCCGGAAAAAATTAAGAGACCACTGCACCTTTTTCTTTCCTTTCCAAAAAAGTTGAAAAGGAAAGTTTTGAGTGAGGAACAGAGGTGTTCAATTTGCAGTGGTCTCTTAATTTTAACCCTTCTGTTCCTCACTCAAAACCTTCCTTTTCGACTTTTTTGGAAAGGAAAGAAAAAGATGCAGTGGTCTCTTAATTTTTTCCGGAGCTGTATTTTGAGTGAATTTGTAGCATGTTGGAGGGCTGTGTGACCTCGGAATGATCTATAAAATATTCTTTAAGACTAATATCTAAAAAATTACAGCAGCACAAATGGCGCACAAAAGATTAAAGGTATTTTACCTGTGTAAAAATGGTCCCCACCCAACGCAAAACTAGGGCAAATAGGCTTAATCGTTTGAGCTGGTTTCTGCTGTTAAATTTTTTGTGCTGCTTTCATCTTTTAGATATTAAAGAATCTTTTACAGGTCAAATTCACTCAAAATAGGCTCAATCGTTTGTGCTCCGTTTGGGTCGGTAAAAGTTTTGTTGTCTTTCTTACGGATAACGACAGAGCTATAGCAGAGATAGGGCTAGTGGAAAGAGTTAAGCCATGAACTAGAATGTAGACTATTTACCAAAAACCGTAGCAGCACAAACCAAATTTTAGTGGCACAAACTGAGCAAGCTATTTTGAGGCAGTTTGGAGCAGGATCAGGGGTGGGCTGGTGACCTAAAATTAAATGTCTAATATATAAATCCCCGCATTAGCACTAACGAAAATGTTAAATGCACAAACCAGCACAATCAGAGCACAAATGATTGAGCCTATTTTGATGGAATTTTGAGCATGTTGGGGGGCTGGTGACACCATACCCTATAAAAAATTGTCTAATATTTAAAACACCGAAGCAGCCCAAACGAAACTTGCAACAGCACAAACCAGCACAAACGAAGCACAAACAAACAAGACTTTTATGGGTGAATTTGGAGGATTTCGGGGGCTGAGTGACCTCGGAATTATCTATAAAATATTCTTTAGGACTAATATCTAAAAAAATGACAGGAGCAACTAGAGCTTAAGCGATTAAAGGTATTTTACCTGCGTAAAGATGGTCCCCCATCCAGCGTAAAACTACGGCAAAATAGGCTTAATCGTTTGTGCTGGTTTGTGCGGTAAAAATGTTTGTTTGTGCTGCTAGAGTGGATATAAAAAGTCTACACACCCCTGTTAAAATGCCAGGTTCTTGTGATGTAAAAGAATGAGACAAAGATAAATCATGTCAGAACTTTTTCCACCTTTAATGTGACCTATAACGTGAACAATTCAATTGAAAAAAATCTTTGAGGGGGAAAAAAATAAATAAAACTCACAATAACCTGGTTGCATAAGTGTGCACACCCTTAAACTAATACTTTGTTGAAGTACCTTTTGATTTTATTACAGCACTGTCGTTTTGGGTTGGAGTCTATTAGCATGGCACATCTTGACGTGGCAATATTTGCCCACTCTTCTTTGCAAAAGCGCTCCAAATCTGTCAGATTGTGAGGACATCCCCTGTGCACAGCCCTCTTCAGATCACCCCACAAATGTTCAATTGGATTCAGGTCTGGGCTCTGGCTGGGCCATTTCAAAACGTTAATCTTCTTCTGGTGAAGCCATGCTTTTGTGGATTTGGGTGTGCTTTGGGTCGTTGTTGTGCTGAAAGGTAAACTTCCTCTTCATCTTCAGCTTTCTAACGGACGCCTAAAGGTTTTGTGCCAAAATTGCCTGGTATTTGGAACTGTTCATAATTCCCTCCACCCTGACTAAGGCCCCAGTTCCAGCTGAAGAAAAACGGGAGATTGTTGTGACATGTAGCACACAGCCAGTACTTGCCAGAAATTCCTGCAGTTCCTTTAATGTTGCTGTAGGCCTGTTGGAAGCCTCCCTGTCCGGTTTTCTCTTATTTTCATCAATTTTGGAGGGACGTCCAGTTCTTGGTAATGTCTCTGTTGTGCCATATTTTCTCCACTTGATGATGACTGTCTTCACTGTGTTCCATGGTATATCTAATGCTTTGGAAATTCTTTTGTACCCTTCTCTTGACTGATATCTGTCAACAATGAGATCCCTCTGATGCTTTGGAAGCTCTCTGTGGACCATGGCTTTTGCTCTGAGATGCAACTAAGAAAGTGTGTGGAAAATCCTATTACAACAGCTGAACTTTATTTATGATTAATCAGAGTAACTTTAAATGATGGCAGGTGTGTAATGACTTCTATTTAACATGAGTTTGAATGTGATTGGTTAATTATGAACACAGCCACATTCCCAGTTGTAAGAGGGTGTGCACACCTATGCAACCAGGTTATTGTAAGGTTTTTATTTTTCATTTTTACCCCTCAAAGATATCAGTTTGTTTTTCAATTGAATTGTTCACATTATAGGTCACATTAAAAGTGGAAAAAGTTCTGACATGATTTATCTTTGTCTCATTCTATTACATCACAAAAACCTGGCATTTTCACAGGGGTGTGTAGACTTTTTATATCCACTGTATCATTTTTTAGATATTTAATAATATTTTATAGATCAAATTCACTCAAAATAGGCTCAATCATTTGTGCTCCTTTTGTGCCGATAAAGGTTTGTTTTTGCGCCTGCTTTCTTACTGATAGTGACAGAGCTATAGTGGAAAAAGAGTAAAGCCAGTGCGCTATCCAGCAGGAATGTATAGGTTATGTACCAAAAACTGTAGCGGCACAAACAAACCTTTTAGCGGCACAAACGGAGCACAAATGACTGAGCCTATTTTGAGGCAGTTTGGAGCAGGTTGGGGGGCTGGTGACACCTAAAATTAGGGGGGCTGAGTGATGTCATCGCCTATAATTAAATTTCTAATATTAAAAACACAGGTGAAGCACAAACTAAAATTTTAACTGCACAAACCAGCACAAATGAAGCACAAAGGAATTAGCCTATTTTGACTCAACTTGGAGCATGTTGGGGGTCTGAGTGACGTCGTCACCAATAATTAAATGTCTAATATATAAAATACCGAAGCAGCACAAACTAAAATTTTAACGGCACAAATGAAGCACAAACAAATGAGACTATTTTGATTGATTTTGGAGGATGTTGGGGGGCTGAGTGACCTCAGAAACCTACACTATTTGATTTAATTTTCTAAAAAATGGCAGCACAAACTAAAGCTACTTTAATGTCTAATATATAAAATACGGAAGCAGCACAAACGAAGATTTTAACGGTACAAACCGGCACAAATGAAGCCCAAACAAATTAGACTATTTTCGTTGATTTCGGAGGTTGTTGGGGGGCTGAGTGACCTCAGAATGACTTATAAAATATGTAATATCTATAAAATGATTGCAGCACAAACAAAAATGTTACCGGCACAAACCAGCACAAATGGAGCACAAACGATTGAGCCTATTTTGCCAATGTTTTGCGTTGGGTGGGGGGCCAACTTCACGCAGGTGCATCACCTGATATATAGGCTGCAGTGACAACAATGGATGTGAACTCCTGAGGCAAGTATAAAGGCCTGCAGCTAATCATCAAGTACTCCAGATTGGTAGAGCAGTGACCAGAATGCTCTTTGCCTAAAATTAGAAGAAATTAGAAGACAAATGGTTTACTTGGACCATGCTGAAAAGCAAAGGTGCTAAATGCATATCCAGGTTATGAACAAATAGTAATAGAATGAGTGTAGAAGTGAATACTTACTGAGAGTAATACTGAGAGTCCCAAAAGTGTACCTGAAGATGCTCTACAGATTGTCTACTGACTATCTGTAACATTTAACCTATCAACTAACCCTAACCCTTTTCTATATCCTAACCCTTACTCTAAACCTTATTCTAAACCTAACCTTAATCTTAGCAAGCAGTTGTTTATCAACTGATTGTTTGTTGAAAGTTTGTTGATAGTGTTACTATCTAGGACATATACAGATGGAAATTGGGACTCTCAAAATAAAGTGTAACCTATACTTGTCCACAGTATAAGCTTTATACTCTTGCTGAAGAGTTTCAGTTGAATAATATAGTGTTGATTAGCCTAACTTTCCATTTATGTGCGCATTCAAATACTTCCTTAAGGTCAGTGTTAGTTGTTCCGTTTTGCCAGTTCATTCTGTCTATTTTATTTCCTTCTTTCCTAAAATGTACACATTGTGATTATTAGCTCTTCATAACAACTTCAGCCCTAAGGCTAGTAACTGTTATGTTTCCTGCATTCCACATTTTATGGAATATTCTTGTTTATGGGTCAGGAAATTTGAATTCTATTCAATGCTCATGTAACTGAATGCTTTTTTTGGTGTTGAAAAAAAATCATGACTCTTTGTTATTCAAATCAACCATGCAGGAACAGCAATTACGTTTTCGTTCTATGGCTATTATTTTTATGTCCTAATTTCACAATAATTATGGTCTGTGGTCTGTGAAGCACACATTTCTTTCTCTGCACCAATAATAAAAATGACTGTATTAGAGGTCTTCAGAAAGCACTAGAATCAACCATAGAAAGCATATACTGTCTTTTTGCTCTACAGGCATAGACAAGTAAAACTATACTGTATGGCCATTTCATGATTAGAATTATTCATGCTGCTAGAACTGAAATAGAAGGAAATTGGAACCTCAAATTAAAATGTTTGACCCTTTGGCATGTTTTTAATTGCAGTTGCATTGTGGTTGTCTACAGAAAACATTGAATTGCAACATTAATTTATACCGTATATGCCACTTAACTATGCTTGCTCATGGCATCCCACCACTCTATTGTTTATAGTAGGTCCTCAGTAAAACCTGAATATTGGCAGATGAATGTGAGTAATATTGCTAGTCTTCGCCAATGAGATGGTACCCACAGAATGAAAGTTTTGGCGGTCATACTATGGGAACACTTTTAATCATTCGTAGTGAGTACATACATTTATTTTGCCGCAGGCGATTGGATAGGCATGTAAAAGTTGATTACATTAGTTTTGAAACTGGGCAGCCTCGCAGGCAGGAGCCAGGTGTGCCGTTCAAACTTATGGGGTGAAGTTCGGCTGACAATTAGCTAATTAAAGGTGAAGGTTGCGTTTACAGAAAAAAAGTGATTGCTTTTGATAACGCTTAATATTCCTTTCCAATGAAAACTAGATGTAAAGTGTAAACATATCTATATTTTTGGAAAAGAGATTTTACAGTGGATATTAAGTCTACACATTCATTTCTCTGAAAAGAATATACATTTTTGCCGGACCGCATAAGCGGAGCCGGCTAAGAAGAGCGAATGTCTCTTACTGACTGACTGTCTGAGTGACTGACTGACTGACTGACTACCCCTTGTTAAATTGTGGAGTGGTTAGAGAAGCGCACTTGTGGACTATAGGTCCCGAGTTTGTATCTCCTCGCAGGCGAAGCGAAGTACGCATTGTGAATTATTCCGTATTGACGAAAACTTTGCTGGCTAAAACCGAAACCTGAAATTGTATACAGTTATATTGCGACTGTTTCTGGCATGGAAAAGTTCATCTCAGTCTCGCTAGCAATTGCTCAATTCTTATAATTATTCCTAAGAAGTTAGTAGATACCAGTAAGCCTATTACTGGCTAATAAGCTGTTCAAACGGCCAGTGGCAAAAGCTAACAGCTCATAGACGCTATTTCTGGTGGAGGTAAACTTAATAAGAAACGTTAGTCAGTTTAACACAATTCTCAATAGTGTTTAGCGACTGGTAAAATGCGTAATGCCGTGGCGTTATGGTTAAAGACAGTGCCTCTCACGTGGAAGGCTCAAGTTCAAATCTATTGTGAACAACGACATTTATTTATTTTATTTCCACGATTCTCTCGTCGTTTCACTTGATGAAAAAGTTAGTTTTCGTCACCTTTCTTGACAGTTATTGTATCAATGTCATTCACGAATGAAAGAAAAAAGTACATTGTTATGCCATGAAAGAATAAAATACGTTCTTATGCAATGAAATGAAAATGCTTTGGCAGACTCGCTAGCAATTGCTCAATTCCTATGACTATTCTAGTAAGTTAGTAGATACTGGTAAAGCCTATTACTGGCTAATAAGCTGTTCAAACGGCCAGTGGCAAAAGCTAACAGTTCATAGACGCTATTTGTGGTGGAGGTAAACTTGAGTTAGTCAGTTTAACTGTATCAATATCATTCACGAATGGCCAATTAGCTGTTAAAACGGCCAGTGGCAAAAAAAAAAATTGTTCAGGATAGAGGCTATACTGACACCTGTTGAACATAGAGCTCTGAGGTGTAGTGGTTAGCGACACAGCCTCTCATGTGGGTGACCCGGGGTCGAATCTCAAGAGGGCAATACTTTTTATTGCGGTCCGGCTGAACTGGGCTTGCTTGGTTTCTTGTTTAAACTGTTAATGGCTTAGTTGCATTAATGTGCAAATAATTTGTGGAAGCAACTTTTGCTTTAAGTACAGCAGAAATTTGACTGAGCTTGAACTCCTCTGTAAAGAAGAAAATTGCAAACTCCAGGTGTGCTAGATTGATAGAGACCTATCCAAACAGACTTACTGCTGTAATCCAAGCAAAAAAAGGTGCTTTCTCAAAGTATTAGTTGTGTGGTGTGCAGACACCCTAATCAAGGCATATACAGTTTGTATTTCTTTCTCTTCATAGAAATTATCCATTTAAAAAAAGTTTGTGTCCTTTGCATAAACAATAGCTTTATTTAGTTCGATTTTTGATATCCACTGTGTTTACTGGAAGATGAACCAGGCTGCTTTGTTAGAAATAAAGAAGATAATTTTTTAATCTTTACAGGGTGTTTCTCCCTCCCCAGTTTCGCCTAATGATGTAAAGGGTAATAACAGAGTGGAAACAACATAGAAACATGTGAATTACGGGACTAACAGAAGGGCTGTTTAGTTGAGAGTGAATGAGGCCCATCCACCAATTCCAGATGTTGAGAAGTCAGCAAGACCAGCACATCACAATGGACCGCACTTCCTCAGTCAACATGAGAAAATGAAGCTGGAGTGCAAAGTGTGTTGATCTTGGAAACTAAGTGCAGATGATGGAGAGAAGGCAAGATGGCAGACAACATTCTTCTGCAAGATCTGTCCAGACCAACCTGCACTGTGTCCTGCCTACCACACCAAGCTTGTGTACAAAAAATTGTTGGTAAGTTTCATTTGGACTACAAAAAAAATTATTTCAGAGGTGGGTGGAAATTCTGGTATGTTAGAGTAGGACTTCCATTATGACCAGGCAGAACTTCCTGTATTACGTATGATAGGGCATAACTTCCACTATGTCATAAAGGTATATCTGTTAAATGAATTAAAATGGGTATATTCATTTGTTGAAATATGATGTGGTATGCTTTTGTAACATATGGTGTCGTGCATTATGAAATTCATTACATGATTCATACCAAGTATGTCACACGTCAGTGTTCACAATCAATGTTTGTATATAAAAGGTATAAAGCAGGGGGACAGGACTTGCAATTTGGGAATATTTAGCCCATATTTTTTATTTTTGACAGGAAACAGGACTTAATATCAGCTGTGCCCATTATATAGGTTTCACTTCACATAAAACTCTTTTTTGTTTCTGACAAACCTGTCATGATTGTAGGTGGACAGTACACGTGGAGCAGAACGAGATTCAGGAAACATCTTTTAATTCCTTCTTCAATAAGTACCAAAACCAAAAGAAACCTAGGAGAGTCCCCCACCATGAACTGAAGTATAAACAACTCAAACAATAAACTGCCAACTAAGGCAAACAAGGGCAACTTAAATAGGGTCCCCAATTAAAGGCAACGCAGGGCAGCTGACTCTAATTGGGGACAATCAAAAACAGTAATGCAGAGATGCCTAGAGGCACCTCTGAGGACAGGTCCTGGCAGTGACCCCAAGGCGCATAGAAATGCCTACAGGCCCCAGCCAGGACCTGACAAAAACAAAGCCTATTACTGGAATGTATGAAATATTCCCACAGTTGGCTTAGCATTAACCACACACTAATAGACCACCTGATGAACATTTCATGTGGTTGTTGGTTGTGTATTCAAAAGTTGAAAAGACCTGTGCTCCCAAGTGGCATTGTGATCTATGCCCTTGCTTGAAAATGTAACTACGTCACTACGGCCACAGGTTCAAGCCCCTGTCACTGCCGATTGTGAGCGGGGTGTTCCGTTGTGCTGCGCGTATTGGGTTAGCGCTGTTTGGGGTGAGCGGGGAGGAAATCGGCATAGGGGATTTTCTTGTGACACTGCGTTGTAGCAACATCTCTGGCAGCTTGGGGGCCTCCAACTTGGCTATGCATAAGGCAATGTGGGTGGTGACACAAGGTCAAACAGTGGAATTGGATACTTAAATTGGGTTAGAAAAGGGGGGTAAAATAAAAAATGACTCTTGTGAGTCTGATTCCTAGGAACGATGATGTAACCTGTGGTTGGCCCAAAAAAATCACATAACTCCCCAAAAGCTTTGCATTATTCAAATTTGTGTCGACAAATCAAACCTGTTGTGTGTGTGGTGGTTTCTGTCTAAATCTATCATTTGCTCAGTGCTGCATTCTGAGCTGGTGTGAAATAGACCCTGTTGTAAAAAGATGTTTGTGCGCTTGTGTGAAAATAGATGGGTTTTTGACGAATAAGCTTGGTTCATTTTGGTAAATATGAAATACTGGGATGTTTCTTATCCATTGTTATTATTAATCCAAATATGGTGTGGGTTTGATTACAGCATGGTTGTTTTCATCAATTTTATGTAACAGCAGACCACAGACACATTGGTATATAGAGGGGAAGATGATGCCTTCTGAGCTAGGTGTGAAGCAGGCCCTGCGTGCGTGTGCGTGTGTGTGAGAAATTGGATGGGTTCGTGGCCAATAAGTTTGTTTTATTTCGGTATATATGCAGTGTTGTGATTTGTTGTTTTGTGTACAATATACTTTTAGTTTACCATTTAAATAGAATCCAAACATGGCATGGGCTGTATTAAAGCAAGCTTGTCTTATTGTCATTTTATGTAATAATGTCAGACACAGATCCAGAGACAGACAGTTTATGAGGCTTCCTGATACAACTGTGAAACAAGACCACAAATGTGTATTAATGTCTTGGTTGCTGACCTATAAGCATTTTGTTAAATATACACCATGGGTGTGTGTGGAATGGCGGGGAGTCAACAATTACATGTACCCATCATGAAATACTGCATACAAATCATGTCATAAATTACACAATGTGCAACGCTACAAATGTACATACCCATCATAATTCATTCACTGGACGTTTACATAATAACAGAAGTTCTGCCCTATCATACGTCATACAGGAAATTCCGCCTTGCCATAACGGAAGTCCAGCCCTAACACACCAGAGGTCCTGCCCAACTGTCAAATCATTTGACAGACACACCCAGCAAGTATATTATACATCCTGATTTTGTCTGATAATACATCCTGATTTTGTCTTATAATATTTTGTTTGATAATATACAACCCTGTTTCCAAAAAATTGGGATGTTGCGTAAAATGCAAATAAAAACAGACTGCAATGATGTGAAAAAAATATATCCCTATATTAAATTGAAAATAGTACAAAGACAACTTATCAAATGTTGGGATAGGGGGATGTTTACCACTGTATTGCATCACCTCTTTTAACAATACTTGATAAGCGTTTGGGAACTGAGGAGACCAGTTGCTGTAGTTTTGAATGTGAAATGTACCCATTATTACTTGATATAGGATTTCAGCTGCTCAACAGTTTGGGGTCTCCTTTGTCGTATTTTTCGTTTCATAATGCACCAAATGTTTTCAGTGGGTGACAGGTCTGGACTGAAGGCAGGCCAGTTTAGCACCCAGACTCTTGCTACAGAGCCATGCTGTTGAAATATGTACAGAATGTGCCTTCTCCGAAAAAGACGTCTGGATGGCAGCATATGTTGTTCCAAAACCTGTATATATCGTTCAGCATTAATGGTACCTTCATGGATGTGCAAGTCACCCATGCCATGTGCCCTAATGCACCCCCATACCATCATGGATGCTGGCTCTTGAACTGTGGGCTGATAAGAGGCCAGATGGCATTTCTGGGTCTTGTTTATATATGGCTTGTGGATGCAGCGACGTACTGTGTTCACAGACAATGGTTTTCAGAAGCGTTCCTGAGCCCATGCAGTGATGTCCATTACAGGATCGTGTCTGTTTTTATTGCAGTGATGCCTGAGGGTCCCAAGATCATGGCCATCCAATATTGGTTTTCATCCTTGTCCCTTGCGTACAGAGATTTCACCGGATTCTCTGAATCTTTTAATGACATTATGTACTGTAGATGGTGAAATCCCCAAACTCTTTGCAATTTTACACTGAAAAACGTTATTCCTAAATTGTTGTATTATTTGCCTGCCCAGTCTTTCACAGAGTGGTGAACCCCTCCCCATCTTTACTTCTGACTCATCCTCTCTGGGATGCTCTTTTTATTCCCAGTCATGTTACTGACATGTTGCCAATTAACCTAATTAGTTGTGAGATGTTCCACCAGGTTTTTTGATTTAGCATTACACAACTTTTACAGTCGTTTGTTGCCCCTTTCCCAGCAAATAGGGATATTTTTTGAGAAACAAGAACATTTCTGTTTCAACATTTGATATGTTGTCTTTGTACTATTTTCTATTGAATATAGGGTTTAGATGATTTCCACATCGTTGTATTCTGTTTTTCTTTACATTTTACACAGCACCCTAACTCTTTTGAAAACGGGGTTGTAATGTGATATGTCTGTGGGCATATTACAGACAAAGGGATAGGGAAGTGTTTACTAATCTGTTCCTTGAAAAAAAAAAAACAGTTTAAAATCTGGGGCATAATGCAAGGTTTAACATTTTCATGATGAGCTGTAACAGTTAGAATATTGGGCAGCTATGTTGGCCTGGCACTGTAGGTTTCTTTGGCAGTTAATGAGCTGGAGGAGTAATTAATGATTTTTTGCTGTTTGATTCATTAGAGGCCTAGTCCATTTTGTTGGGTTAGACAGTTCAAGCCATTCAGGTGACATCAAGGGCACTTTTATGGGCTGAGAAAGTGTGCCATTGTAATGACAATGTGGGTGGTAGAATGATTTTGATCATCCTCAGAGTTGGATTATGATACTCTGCTCTCAAACTCTGCTGAGTTAACAGTTCATGGGAGGGAGAAAAATCTGAGGATTACTGACCTGCATATAAAAATCAATGCAGGAAAACTGTTGGTTGGCCATATCAGCACTAAAATGTGTGTAGGACCAAAGCATACCAGTCTGCAAAATTCATCATAGGAAGATGAATGGCTTGAAGAAACAGGTTTAATCGTGACTTTGTACAGTGGTGACAGGGCTCTTAGCCTTTGTATGGAATGTTACTTTAATGTACATAATGGTCAAGGTTGAAAACCAATAGAGCAGATTTTTCTTGCAACATGGGTTAAATAGATTATGCAGTACATCAATAATGTTACCTTGCCCCCAGCTACTGGCTCTGGACTACTAGATAACTCAATTATTGTCATTTGCATTGGGCCACAGCCCTTTATTTTTTCATAATTTGTTTTCAAATAAAAGTTACATATAATAAGAGACAGTATTTCCCTCGTACTAACGATTTATACTGCCACTGCTTCTCAATCATTTCAACATAGGTGACAAACTTCCATGTGTGTAAAGAATTCCTATCTATCTGTATAATGTTTGCATATGCTTCAAATTGCATCACATAACTAACATACATTCCCTATCAGACAAAACACAGTAGGTTTCTTCACGGTACCCAAAGCAGACTAAATTAGCTTTTTTTACCGGGTAAAGGATAACACGGTACCCAAAGCAGCCTAAATCCTTGTGGAATGCTCTGCTACAAGAGGTTACTCATGCAAGTCAAAGCAAGTTTAGCTTTTATTTAAAAAAAAGATGTTGTATCACAGCACAGAATGTACAGCATTGTGCAAGAATTAGGCACCTGAGAAAACTAGAAAATCATCACTGTAAATCCCGGTGGGTCAGGGGGATTAATATGATGAATTAATATGGTCATTATAAGTTTAGTTGATCGTGCAGGCAATCTAATTGTTTCTGCAGGTCTTCCTTTCATGATTTTATTTCAAATAGTGGCCAGCTAACTTTCTAAATCAGTTGTACTTACGTTGTATGAAAAAATAAAATATCTCAAATTTCTTTGAAGTAATTTCACGTGTTATCCTTTACCCGGTAGCCAAACATACCAGGAAAATGAAATTGAGTTTTCAAGGCAGCTATCTGGCTTCTTAACTTCAGCATTGAGATGATGAGTAGGTAATTTGCATTTACAGCTTAACTTGCAGTATTAGCTAGATCAATTACAATGCCAACATATTTTGTGGCCAGGTTTACTAATGTAACACAGCACAGTGCAACTTGTAGCTATAACGTGGTACTAAAGTCAGCCTGACTTAAAATTCCCATACATCCCAGGTGTGATTGTTGTCAAACGTACTTGTTCTCTGAATTAGGGTACCAAATGCTGGTAAACTCAGCTATCTCAACTACCTAGTTTTGCCTTTCTCCCATCATTTCCATCCATTTGCAATGTGAAATTTGCAGCCTGTGCATGATGGCTAGCTTTGA
>JACXGI010004835.1:18038-51044 GCA_016801175.1 Esox masquinongy
ATATATATATATATATATATATATATATATATATATATATATATATATATATATATATATATATATATATATATATATTTAAACTGCTGAGGGATTGTCCACTTTTAGTCTGACTGACTATATTTGCTAATTCAGCAGAGTAGTGCAGGAGGCTTTCAGAAGAATATGAGGCACCATACAGTAGATACTTAGGTAAGTGTTAAAGAAAAATTATAGAATAACCATGTAAATCTGTTTTACAAAATATGTATTAGGATGCACTCCGTTAGTTACTCTGTTAGTTCATCTATTATGTGAACTTCTGGCCTACAATCTATTATTCTCATTTAAAAAATATATCTTGAACTCATTTCAATGTTTTTATCATATTCCAAAATACAGAGCTATGCACTTCGTATGTGCTGTTCCATATGAGACTACCATGACATGAATCTGTCATGGGTAAAGCAGTGGCGTCCGGGGCTATGGCCCTGGGCGTCGGACCTTTTATGAATAGCCCCGGATCTCAAATTGACCAAAAATAATAATAATAAAAAAATAGCCCCTGATCTATTCATCTATAATTCCGATCGCGCATTACGACAATGTGGGCGTGTAGGCCGCTAGCGTGTACATCGAAATTTTCCGCGTGTACATTCAAAACCCTGTACTTTCTATGACGGGCGGGGCGGGGGGTGGGCTAAGCCCCGAATGTATTGTGATCCTAGTAAAGCCTCTGGGGTAAAGTATCACTTTTCACGGACTATGCACGGAACTAATACAAAGTTACTGGAGATACAGAAGAGCTTACCTCCGTGGCTATGCAAGACTCCTGTTGGTTATTGCTTTGCACGATCGACTGCAGACATGTTTTTTGCTTTTTTTGAGACATTTTGTGATTGTGTTAATTTAGTGTACAGCGCTCCCGCTTAGAATTCAAAAGTCATATGACAAGAATGACTGTTCTACGCTGCAGTGTCAAAGTCACATGACCACAAGGGCTACCGTATGCTTTACAGCTGTACACGTATAACTTACTGTGACTGCAGAGCTTGTAGGTAAAGCGTGTTAATATGAAATAACGTATATTTAAATGGAAATAGAAAAAAAGCGGTGTTTGGCTAATTTCACGATTTCCGCGCAGTCCGCGAAATCGCGATTTTCTCAGGGCCTTGGTTAGGGCTATCACAGATATGATAGATTATGATGTTCGCAGTCAGCAACACACAACTGCATCCACTCCATTGTGCAATTTGATCCTTTGCCAAAGGACCTACCCACTTTGGCAATGCATTCGTCTACATAGTTTCTCAAAAGATAGGTGGAGTAACTCACCTCCCCCCAGATATTCCCATGCTGAGAGGACACTCATGAGTGACACACAGGAAACAATAATGGCGAATATTTGCTAATTGTTAGTCGTCATTGCTTTGTATGATTGCTTCATCTGATTGCTTCAAAGTTATAAGAACACATATTTATAACCTACCCAGGGAATAGAGTTGGCCAGCTGACTAAAACCAATCTTTTAATAAAAAATGTGGATGGTCGTGATTTTTACAAAGAGGGGTTTGTGTGGTTGGTATTCACAAATGGCAGTGTTAACAGATTGTACAGCCTAGTATGTACCGACAGTTACACTTGCAGTATCCTGAACAAAATGTATGAAAAGAGATGAACAAGTAGCCTTCTACATTTTAGGATTTAGGTATGGTAAAAGTAAATTAACCTATACAATGTGATTAATTTACAGTACATTGCCTGACAACCCCTTGAGTTAATGTTTTATTCACAGTGCAAAGCTTTCGTCTCACTAGTAACATTTTGTACAAAAACGCGCTTATCTGTTAGTTTAATATGCTAAACATTTGGCAGCCTTGGTTAAACAAAGGTCAAAATGCATATTGAATCAAGCTGTCTTTATGTGATATCGCGATGATGTATGCTGAACATTAGAACTGTGTCAACACTGAATTAATCTGATTCAAAAACACTAGCTGATGAACGTCAAGTTCAGGGTTTCAAGGGCGCCAGCCTAACGATTAGGCCATTTAATCAGTAGACTAGTCCTAAAGGTATGGTTGCCAGATTGAATCCCAGATGAAGGTGAATGTCACTGACATCCTTAAATTAAAAAATAAATTAAACTATCTATACATTAAAATACAGCTTCAAGCATAGCGGAAAAGTAATGGAACATGGTCACGTAGGCGTGAAAAAAAAAAATATATAAAATGGAACAAATCAAATACTGGTCTGGTTACATAAAAACAGTCAAGATCCGTAAAAACGCTGTCAACATATTTGGCAGATGTTTATGTTTTCACGTGTAGCCTATTAAAATGTATCCTAAAATATACTTTACAATGTATGTTTCCGGTAAGGGCGTTTTTCCTGTAAGGGCTGCCATGCCAAACTTAGAAAGTCACCTGAAAGACATGTCATATCGTATTTGCCTTCTCATTTTCATATCAATAAACGTTATCTGTCAACAATAACATTACAGGCAGACTGAGTCACAGAGGGGGAGTGGTCTCTATGGTGCGTAATGTGAATGTTACGTTTTCCAGCAGAAACTCCAAAACGGGAAAAATAGCCTACCACAGTCGCAGAAGTTGATAAACGACAAGAGAAAGCTACAGAAGAATTCGCAAGTTTTGATGCATCTGGAATATCTTTTAATATTTCTAGATCCTAGACATTGTTAAAAGACTACCTCACCAAGAACATTTCAGCCCGCAATGACGTTTTATTCGATTTGACAGATACAGAGGTAAGAATGCGTTTCAATTGTAGAAGTGAACACTGAAGTGTAGGGCAGACTACGCGACAGTATTGGTCGCAGCCGACGACCTGTTTCGTCGGGTTGTGAGCATGTTAATAACGTATTTTGTCAGAGCTATCTAGCTCAGAAATGAAATGCTTCAGATATGAACCTTGCTATCTAATGTCTGTTATAGCTTCGTAAAATATTAACTTACAGTAGTATCACTCAGATTTCCCCCTGCAAACTATTGTTTGCATATTTTTAGATACCTTGTTTTTTTATCTACTACATTATCAGTGAATTTGCATTGTTCATAAAGATGAAGTATGCTGGGATATTTTGATGTCTGTTGGTTTAAAAAAACAGTATCATTTTAATTTACTGTCATACATACACTCCATTCATATTTTGCAGAATGATTTAATTCTGGGTTATATCACTTGGCTTCTATTTTATTAGGACACAATATGTACACTGATAAAAGATTGGCCTATAAATTAGTTATGTAAAAACAGGAAAACTATTCAACAACTAGAGCTCAATGCAGTCTAGAGAATTTACTCTTGCAATGTACAATTTTAAAGTGTTTTTTTTCCTAGATGTGAGCTTACCGTGTATTTTAATACACAGAATGGGGAATGGTCTTGTTCATTCATATATACTTATCAACTGCAGTTTCAAGTGTCATCTTATAATGTCACCTCTTTTCTTTTTTCTGGTAGTGTTGCTGTAATCAACAGAGGACGCATCATTTCTCTTTCTAAAGTGGACCATTGTCCTCAGTCAGCTGATTTATCGATGTGGCATACCGTTTCTCTCCTTTCGCCAGGCTGAAATCCACCAAGTTGAGGACCTCCCTCATGGCGGCTTTTTTCTTTGGGCTGCTTCTTTTCGCGATGCAGTCACCTCCCATCCCCTCCAAGCCAGCGGAGAGGAGCAAGGATGACTGGCAACCCCCTCCATCCTCAACTGCCTCCTCCTTTATGACCCCCACCGACAACAGGACCTTCGGCCACCCCAATGGGACCTTCCAGCAGCTTCCCAGCATCATCATCATCGGTGTGCGGAAAGGCGGTACCCGAGCTCTCATTGAGATGCTCAGCCTGCACAGTGCAGTGGCGGCAGCTGAGAACGAGGTGCATTTCTTTGACTGGGAAAGCCACTTCCAAAAGGGCATTCCATGGTACCTTAGCCAGATGCCCTTCGCTCATCCTGACCAACTGACTGTGGAGAAAACCCCTGCCTACTTCACCTCCAGCAAGGCGCCCGAACGAATCCATTGCATGAACCCAGATATCAAGCTGCTTCTCATTCTCCGGGACCCTACTGAGCGGGTTCTCTCAGACTACACCCAGGTCTTCTACAACCGTCTGCAGAAGCACAAGCGTTACCGGCCCATCGAATCGGTGCTGGTGAAGGACGGGAAAATTAACCTAGGATACAAAGCCCTCAACCGCAGCTTGTATCATATGCACCTTCAGAACTGGTTGCGTTACTTCCCCCTACAAAGTATCCATGTTGTAGATGGGGATAAGCTGATCAAGGACCCTTTCTCAGAGATTAAAAGAGTGGAGAGGTTCCTGAGCCTAGAACCGCAGATAAATGCATCAAACTTCTACTTCAACAAGACTAAAGGCTTCTACTGCCTGAGGGACCACGGACGAGAGCGCTGTTTACATGACTCTAAGGGTAGAGCGCACCCTCATGTGGCTCCTGCTATTCTCCACAAACTCTACAGATTCTTTCATGAACCCAATAAGAAGTTGTTTGAGCTAGTGGGCCGAACATTCAACTGGAACTGAGGTGGTCCAAGTCCTCAGAGAGACTGTTTTCAGACAAGTTTGTTTTAACCTTGCTTCTGCTGCTCATGTTAAAGAGCAGATGTTGAAGCTAGTGTACATAGTAAGTAATATTAAGTTAGATATATTTTTTTTATTTGAATAAACGTATTTGAAACATTCTGACAAACAGCAGTCAAGGCATACTCTATTTTTTGTTGATGTCTTCATTAATGGCTTTTTAAAACTTTTTCCTTTCATATTTGTTTTTGTCAATTACCAGGGTTGTATTAATTCAGCCAAATATAACATTTTATTTGCGAAAAACATTTAGTCAAATAGTTTGTATTGGACAAATGCAGGTAGGGCTCTGTTTTCTTTGACAAAACAGTGTGGGGCCAACCTAAATTTGTCCAATAGAAACTATTTTTGACAAAAGGTTTTGCTAGTAATATTTTGTTTGGCCAGGTGTCTTCACCTCTCTGCATAGCTGAGACATGTAAATGGTTCATTTCAGGTAATGTATACCTTTAAATTTTTTAAGAAGGAAATCTTATTTAAACCCCACTATGAAGAAACATGTACGGGTCTATATGCTGCTATATGGTTTTGTTGTTTTTTGTAATTTTTGGACACATTCATACTAAATATACAATGTTTTTTTTTTTTATCACTTAATGAATTCTTAAAATAAGAGTCAAATAAATATGTTCAATGATATGTAAACAATTCACTATGTTTATAGTACTGTATACTGTAAATAATATTCTGATAGGTTTTCTAAGGTAAAAGATTAATTAAATAATAAAGCTGTATTTTATTATTCCTTTGTTTTTGCTCTGTGTACTTTGTTCATTATGGTTTGTGATTGGCCTTGTATTTGGTCTCGCAAATTAGCCTATAATATGTTAAGGATATGATTGTGACTATGATTGTGTATTTTTTTTTCCAATTGCATACTTAAACATTTTGAAATAGCAATAAGCCATCTCTGAGGTTTATGTTATATGGACAATCAAGCCAAGTACTCTCTTACAAAGAACAGCTCTTAGTTGTGGTATATTGGTCATATATTGGTCATATACCACACCCCCTCAAATCGTATTGCTTGAACAAAGGCAAAACAATATGAGCCAAGTCATATTTTAATGTGTGTTGTTAATTTGTAAGGTAAAAATATATGAACATGGTGCTGTGATGAAAACACTTCTGTGGAAAACACTTCTGCTTTGTTGGCAGTGGTGGCTGAGATCAGAGTATAGTTTGTTACTTATTTTGGTCTGCGATCTTGAGTTTCGTGCTAACATTACATGTCTGTACTCTTTACAATATATATGTTTACAATATAAATGGATGCAAAACATTTTTGGTGCAAAGCAGGGATGGTGAACTTGAATGAGGTTGAGGGGCAAAAACGCATCAGGATTAATCATTAGAGCTATAGTGACTATTAGTTTGAGGCAAATGATACACATTTTGCCAATGGACAGAGAATAAAACTGTCAAAAGTGTAACTAATTTCATGCATTTCATTTTTTTATGGGTTAAAGAGAAAACATGTCCATTTTAAAGAACATTGCTGCAATTCTACACATTTTCTTCTGACTTGTAGAGCAAATGTAACAATATTCTTCAAATATACAATTTTTTCAAAGAAAAACATGCAGTTTTAAAGCAAATTTTCCATAAGGCAGAGAGACTATTTAGCTGTTTTAAATATGTATGGGAGATTTCTAGATGTTTAGATGGTTGATAAACCTAGACTAATTCACAGATCTATATGTTTGTTTAGGGTGGCAAATTGAGTCAATGTCAGACTGTAGAAGTGTATGAATGTATGCTTGTTATGTTTAGATTACAAAAGAACATGCGTTTATCCATACACAGGAAGTCGCGTTCAGTCAAAGCGCAACAGTAATCAGCCAATGGGCTTACAGTACTGTGTTGTGTATTCTGGATTGCAATGTCTATAAAGTAGAGGACGACCGGAAGATTCTTTGAGATTGAGTATGTAAGATCAAGTTGGTAAGACCGAGTTTGTAACATCATGAACAATAGACTATCGAATGCTGCAATAAATAATTTAATTACTCTCTCCCTTGACGACCAGGTATGTGATCATTATTTCACCACTATATGAACGACTGGTTTTTAACAGCATGTTGCCAAGACCGGATGGATAATCTTATTGATTCTACTGAAGATCTACTGTTTCATCGGAACTTCTGAGCTACCTGCTAACTGGCTAAACAAAGGAGTTCTTGGTTTTGGATACAGATGGACTGTGAGTCGTAAAGTTACACCCTATTACGGACCGTTTGTCAAGATTGCAAGAGCATTTGGTAGTCGAACAAGCCCTAGTTAAGTCCCCTGACTAGGCCATGATTTGTTCTTTGAGTATGGAAAGTCCGCTCTAATTGAGTAGAGCGTAGACCGGTGTGTAGAAGCTTCATTGTTATTTGTACAAGTAATAACAAAGAAGGCGTCAAAGCAGAAAGCTTGCAGAACATTTTGTGCAGCTACGCAATTACTCAGAACGCACTGATTCTCCACAGATGTTGCGTGCTCCTTTTTATAAAATGGAGAGAATCATTGTCGCTGAGCATATTGTGTCAAACTACCTACATAGGCTACCAACAGAGTTGGGGAGTAATGGATTACAAAAAAACAGTAACTGTATTATTAAATATTGTCATCCGATTACAGATACTTTTGAAGAGATGTTTTCATTATTTTTGGATTACTTCAGTCAAAAAAATAGGTCAGCGAAATAATTGACACACTGCATGTTCGATTTGTTTAATTCATGTTTTAAAAACATTATTTGAACCAGATTAATGACAAACCGCTATCAATCGATGAAGCGCTGCAATTGGTAAACAAGAAACCAGGCAAGCCTAGTTCAGCTGGCCCACAATAGAAAGCTTTGCCGTCTCGAGATTCAAACCCGGGTCACCCACATGAATGGCTGTGTCGTTAACCACTACACCATAAAGCTGTACTCCCAGCATCTGTATATCCTGGACAAATCCTCTTTTGCCACTGGCTGTTTTAATAGTTAATTGGCCATTTGTGAATGAAATTGATACAGTTAAACTGACTAACGTTTCTTACTAAGTTTACCTCCACCACAAGTAGCGTCTATGTATGCCGTTTGCCACTGGCCGTTTTAACAGTGTATTAGCCTGTAATATGCTTTAATGTATCTACTAATTTACTGGAATAGTCATAAGAATTGAGCAATTGCTAGCAAGTCTGCCAAAGCTATTTCATTTCATGGTAAAGAACGTATTTTTTTCTTTCATGGCAAAACAACATACTTTTTTCATTCATGAATGACATTTATACAGTAACTATCAATAAAGGCGACGATGATTAACTTTTTCATCAAGTGAAAAGACGAGAGAATCGTGGAATCTACCAGAAAAATTAAATAATGTAGTTGCTCTCAATAGATTCGAACTTAAGTCTTCCACTGCCTTTAACCACTACGCCACGGCATTACACGTTTCAGCAGTCGCTAGACTACATTGAGGATTTTGTTAAACTGACTAACGTTTCTTATTAAGTTTACCTCCACCCTAGCGTCTATGAACTGTATTGCTTTTGCCACTGGCCGTTTTAACCAATAGTATGTGGCTGCAGTACCGGAGGCTGCAGTTTCAGGACTGCAGTTCTAGGGCCGCAGTTCTAGGACCCTCGTTATTTGCGACGACAGCGCCACCTAGCGAATTGGATGACCGGAAGGCAGTATTCGACCCAAGCCGGATGCTGCTGTTTCAGGACCGCATTTCTAGGACCCTAGATTTTCGCGACAGTGACAACACACTTGATGAGGCTATGGAGGCTTTCTCAGGATATGTGATGATATTTGAGGAGACAATTATACCCACAAAGAAAGGCATAATATGAAAATATGTTCAAATTATAAACCTTGGATAATTAAAGTACTTAAAATAACATTACAGTAGAAACAAATGTACATATTCCATAGGTGTCAAGATTCAGTGTAATTTGATTCAAGGTAAATGAAGTAAGCAAATTAAGGAAGCTAAATGGTCTAAAGAAAAGGTGGAAAGTACATTTCAATGTGGACAGATGTGTGATGCCTGGAGAGGCCTCAAAACATTGTCTGGGACTACAGAGAACCAATGTAAACCCTGCAACATGAGCACTGATGGGCTTAACTTCACCAAAGAGCGAAAGTCAACAAAGCATCATGTCCTTATAACGTCAGTAATAAGCTCTTGAAGACCTGCTGCAAACAACTGGCCCGTCTTCTGTGAACTTTTCAACTGGTCCTCGGAGGAACATACAGTTCTATTCTGTGGAAGACCACTACCATCTGCCTTGTTCCAAAGAGCAGACCCAGACTTCCCAATGACTTCTGGCCTGTTGCTCTTACATCAGTGGTGATGAAGAGTTTTGAACATCTGGTACTTTCGCAGCTACAAGAGACGGTCCAGAACCTGGCAGATCAACTTGTTTGTCTACAGGAGGAGTAGAAATGTAGATGATGCTGCCCTTACATCACTTCATCATATACACACCCATCTGGAAAAACCAAAAGCACATGCCAGGTTTGTGTATTTCTCTAGTGCCTTTAACACCATTCAACCACATCTGCTGGGAATAAAACTACTAAACGTGTAAATCCTCTACTCATACTGTGGATAATTACATTCCTTACACACACACAGGGTTGTGTCATCTCCCCGCTCAATGTACATATGCAACATATGTATTCTGTGATGTATTTCATTATTTTATTCTATGCTGTATTATATATAAAAATCAAAGTTCTGTGGGGAAATAAGTTAAACTCTAATCTATCATATTGTATTTGATTTCATGCCATCATTGTAACGAAACGTGTCTTTGGGTGATGTGGGATGGATGGGGTTTCCTTCTGTTCTGCTGCTGGTGTTGAACCTCCATGGCAGGATGGATGGGCTGCTTGAGGACGTGTCCTTTCGTGTGGATGGGCATGCTGGGATGAACTTTGTTGTACTGGACATGGCTGCCAACATTGACCGCATGTCGGTAGAGTGGATCATGTTGTATATACCTGTAAATACAGTACATACCTGTACGCATACTAAATTTTGTATGTGTCTGACACCACAAACAAAGTTCCCTCAGGACAAATATATTGTTATATTCTATTGTATTTGCTATGGCTTTTGTAGTCACTAGATCTCAACCTGAAATTTGTCATTTTGGAGAGGCAAGTCAAGGACGACTCTGCGGGCATATTCAAGATTATATATACATTATTATTTTTTGAATGTTAACCAAAAACAAACAATAACAATAAAACAATAACCCCTCCCTACACCACATCCAGACCGACATCCATCACCCCCCACACATCACTCCATCCACCTTCATCCTTCAATGAGAGAGACAGAGGGATAGACAGAGAAGCAAGAAAACAAATATAAAAAAACATGTTATTGACATCTGACTTTTCCTGACCCTTCAATATTCAGTGGTAACGTCATTGCAGTCAACAATTAAACACACATCTGTGAATGGTATATCCTAAAACATATAATGATAGAAGTATTATTAGGCCTATATATTATTTAAATGTGTCTGAATCAAATATCTGGTCAGAGCAAACAAATCAGAGATAGACTTGTATTCATTCACTGCTCAAAAGGAATTGTTGATAACATTCAGGCTGCTTTTAATGCATGGCATTGAAACTTCACAGAATTTTTTTTTTAAACTTTACCTTCATGGAAAACTGCATGGTTGAAATGGCCCTCTAAATGGGCTGTGACCTTGCTCAACCTTTTTGGGTGAAACACAGTTGAGTGACAGAACGGGCAGTGGACGTCCTTGCAGCATGTGGTGCATCTTTTTAAATCCGGCAAGGATCTTCCTTCCTGGATGGTTATATGCATCTTCAAAAGGAGAGAGCCTAATTGGTCAAATTGAACATTGTAAGATTATTTCACAGACATAAATTAGTCCTAAGCCTATTACTGAACCAAAAGACTATTTTAACTTAGGTAAAATGGTAAAACAATGAGTATTGAACAAGCATTTACACTGAAGACAGTAGGCTGCAGATTTTATTTAGCTGACAGACACATCATATCCACATGCTTTTATCATGTTTTGAAGTTTAATTAATGTGCTGGCCTGAATTCATTATCATAGTCATTAAGTCAACAATTTATTTAAGACACCTAGTTGGGCTTGCCAAAATCGCACTATGGATTCAATATACAACAAAACAAATAGGCTAAAAGTTTGTTTTGCAGCAAGGTATCATATGTTAACAGATGATTGTAGTGCCTTCTTTAAGACTATCACAGTAAAGCCTTTAGTATCATAACGTTAGCTATTTAGCTAACTTCACTAGTTAGCTAACGTTATGATACTAAACGTTAAGACTTTGGGCGAAGTTCGGCCTAGCTAGTTAACATCAACTTTGCTGTCGAATTCATTTCAAGACACAAAGCTTGATTAACATTCAGTCAACAAGCTAGCTAACATTAACTTTCCTGTCCAATTCAAGACACCAGCATTGTTTTATACAAAACAAAACGTGATTCAATATAGCTACTCACACTCTGATTCCCGTCCATCTTTTTGATAAACATGCTAATGGTTAAACTTGTGCCGGTCCATGGTTATACAATTCGTTAGGTGATGCTGTCGCCAATAAGGAAGGTCCTGGAACTGCGGTCCTAGAACTGCGGTCCTGAAACTGCAGCTTCCGGTACTGCAGCCACATGCTACTCGTTTTAACAACTGATTAGCCAGTAATAGGCTTACTAATATCTACTAACTTCCTAGGAATAATCATAAGAATTGAGCAATTGCTAGTGAGACTGAAGATGAACTATTCCATGCCAGAAACAGTCGCAATATAACCGTATACAGTTTCAATTAAGGCTTACTATAACGTAACTACGTTGTTAAGCCAGCAAATGTGTTTGTCTATCCTCACCCAAAACGCATGCACGGATGCGTACTTCAAAAAACCACTAGAAACAGTCGCAATATAACCGTAAACTGTTTTATTTCAGGCTTACTATAATGTAGATATTAACAGTTTTAGCCAGCGAAGTTTTCGTCTATATGGAATAATTCATAATGCGTACATCGCTTCGCCTGCGAGGAGATACGAACTGGGGACCTATAGTTCACAAATCTGCTTCTCTAACCACTACGCTATTCAACAAGGGTCAGTCACTCACTCAGTCACTAAGAGACATTCGCTCTTCTTAGCCGGCTCCGCTTACGCGGTCCGGCAAAAAGAGAATATCTACAATTATATTAACCAACCCATTTAATGTGATTTAGTTATCTACTCGACGCATCTTTCTCAGAACAATGATAGGTGATAGGCCTACCACTTGTTCCATCTTTTTCAAGTTTCAAGGTTTATTTGTCAAATGCACTGAACACAGCCAGGAAGAGTTGCACTGAACAATTCAGACAGGAGTTGTTTAGAAGATGGAATTCATCACGATATTTGAGGAGAAAAGGTGTTGGGAAGCACTCTGCCAAAGGATGATGATATGCATTTGACACAGCCACCTCAACTCCGTCCATACAGGTAGGCCATGTGATTCTGCTTACTTCGCATCTCAGAAAATTGTGTTATCTTTGGCTGCTGATGACATACTTTAAGCTAAGAGTGCTGGTGTGTAAGAGTTCTTAAATGTTTATTTCCAAAAATGTATATTACCTAAACATTCAAGAAAGCTGGAAGTTAGAAAGGAAACCTGATCACTTTTCTCGTTAACATGCATATTACCGCATGCTCAGCATTTGCTGTTGCGTGCTGAGCTCTTAGCTAGTACATGTGGGGAACTCTAAACCGAGTGATCAATTAGAAATTTGTACAATGAGGATTTTGATAATCTGGTGGAATATAATCTCATGCTTTTTCTTACAAAAGGTTAAAATATTGTGTACAAAACCGTAAGTGGTAGAATGAAGAATCCACTTCGTGATAGTCTTTACCCTTAAGAAAGACATGCTGTGTCCCAAGAGGACTGAATTTGAATCCAATATAGTCATAGCCTATAAAAGAAGATAAAACTGCCAAAGCGAGTTTATTTCCCATAATAAAATGAGAGATATCTTAGATGCTAAATTGAGTTTGGTTAAATAATTCAGTTTCTCTTTGTTTGTGTTTACCAATGATGACTGAGATAATACTTGTTTTAAAACCGACGCCTGATACTCGTTGATGGAGTTTAAATTCTAAAAATGGTCAATTGAAAAATGAACAAATAAGGCAGATTGATGTAAAAGTGTTTAATGTCATCAATAATTAATTGACATCATACACCTCTGTTTTCGATCAACATCACATTCTTAAGAGTTTTTTTTAATTTCTACCCTAATGTTGAGTTGCTGTGTAGCTATGACAAGCACATTTTTACAAAATGCAACAATATTAGATGGGTAGGACAATAAATCTGAACCTTCAGTTAACGAACGATATCGGCTAAGTTAAAAGAATTACAAATCTTGCTACAGACAGTCTGAGGACCATGTCAGATTTTTATGTGTGGAAACTTAAATTTCATATACATTAAACAATGCATTGGTCTTTATTTTTGGCTCCCCATAACTGGGTAAATCCATGGGCTCCAGGAAGGGGGGCGTGATCCCCAACAAACCATTAAATCAGGGTAGCCTATTGCTAAGGGTTAAAATTGAGTGTTCAGACTTCTCTTACTTGGGGTAATGTCCCCAACATGAGCATGTTCAGTTTTCAGATGATCAAACATTAAGTGAAAGTTAAATATAGCTAAATATTTTCCTATCAATAGCTTTAATGTTGAAATTTATGGTTGTGAAACCAACTGAAGTGAGGGTAGAGACCTCAAGTCATCCCCTATTGTTGATGATAGAACAATCTTAATGTCTATAGAACCACAGTCATGGTCAAGATATGCATAAAAGTTGTAATTTAGGGTTTGGCTGACTGCCACTATTTGGAATAAAAATTAATCAAAGTTGGATAATTTCCCTAAGATTTAGGAGGTTAATCAAGACATAATGTTTGTGTTTGTCGCAAGGTAATTTGGCCTTTGCCTGTGAAAATGCTAAATTTGGGTGCTGTAGATATGCTAATACAATTGCCCTGGTGGTTGCAGCAGGTAAACCACTGCAACATGGGCTGGAGTTTTCTCCCCTACAGTTTAGTTGAGCAGTTTTTTCCCCTAGAGAGAAAACCAATTTAAGGCATGTGCCAAGAAACTACAGGAGTTTTATCAATGCATGATAGCCAATTTCGCAGACCTGTAAGAAGGTACTGAGTTAAAGTCAAATTTGAGAGCTGTTTAGCTATGTAAGACAAATTTGACAATAGTTTATATGGTTTAATTCCAATGCACAAGCGACCATGTTGCACATTAATGTCTTAGTGTTTGTGAATGTTTGTGTTTTTAACATTTTCACTTTATTTTTTGATGAATATACAGTATGCAGCTCCTTATCGAATGGATTCTGGATCCATCCTTACTACCTATGCTCTATTTTTCATATCCGTCCTGAAATGAAGGCCAGTGCGGGTTCAGGATGGCACCTCCTGTGGCCGTATTCGCCGTGATTCTGCTTCCACACATAGTGTCACTTTTCCATTGACTTAATGAAGTGAAAGCAGGGGGAATGTTTGATATGATAATTAATTATGATTAAAAAGAGCTGAGCTTAGAGCTCAAAGCAAATCAAATTGGTACTTATAAGGAGTTACATTAAAAATTGTGTTTTTCCTGTTTGCATAGTTATGACGGAGCACTGGCATCTGTTATGTTTTACATCTTCCATTTATAGGATTTGCTTTAATTTGTTTATTTGGAATTGTTTTATTGGATGTAGGGTCTAACATTTTAATGGTTTAATAGATCTAACCATTTTTGATTTGGCTAATCAAAGTCATGTCTGACAGTCTTATTCCACTGCTAGTTGCTATTGGGTGTAAATGTAGCACAAGGAACCAAACATCAACCAAGCCAGTTTTGGGTGGAAAAGGAAATTTGACATAGACTTTTATGGAAACTTGCCTCAATAGGGTGTAAGCTTCACTCTAACGATGGAACTTCTGAGATCCACAAGTTTTCAGGACTGATCTATTTTCTTCATTGTTGGGAGTTGATGCAACAATACCCAGTGGATGATCATCATTATTTTACAGTTATACGTTCAACAGATCAGGACATCACAAACATTTTCTGATGATACATCACGTTACCGACTGGATACAGACAACTGAGTGTTTGTGAGTACCAGTAACATGTTCAAGAAGGATTACTACAACCACACTGGTCGCATTGGTTCCACATCTTCCTGACCACTCACATGGCAGAACGATGCCAGGGTCAGATCACTTGGCTTCACACTCCATTTCTAGATGAATCATCGACAGCAAGATGAGAGGAGAATCCACCTGAGTCCTGAAGGGCTCCACATACTACAGGTCAGAGTACCACGGGCCAGTTGACTGGAAAGGTCACATGATCCCAACACAGTGGAAGACACTGTTGTGGTGTTATTCTTGAATTGTGAAGTGTGGGAAACTCACTATTCCACTACACACCTACACTGACTTGTTTGGACAACCAGGCAATTTGCTGGGTCTACACCACACCGACTGCAATTACTAATATTGGAACATTACATCACCGATACAAGACAAAGAAAACTGAAGACAAAAGCTACAGGACACTTGATTGGAAACTAACTTCATTTCTTACAATCAACGATTTTCCTAAATTAACAGATATGTTGATTTCATATGTATGAAGGTTTGTTTCTCGCAAGACAGGTGGGAATCTCTGTACGATGACAATCCCAATATTGGACTTATTTTGTGATGATGCCTACTGATTGACATTATGACGGCTATCCTAGTATGTTTGAATAGTAAATCCTTCCCTATTAAAGGTAGAATTGTTCCCTATTGAAGGTAGAATCTTTCACCGGTACAACAGGATATGCATGAGTCTCTGTCACGGTGTTGGGTAGGCAGGACATGAGGCGCAGAGCAAAAGTACATTCTTTTAATCTTCAACGATGAAAGAAACAAAAGGAGAGACAACAAACTGAATCTGCTGCAGCTAACAAACACAGCTAATGCAAACAATGATTGACAAACTGAGGAAAAAACAGAGATCTTAAATAGGGTTCCCAATTAGAGACAACAAGGTGCAGCTGTCTCTAATTGGGGAGAACAGAAAACAGTAACGCAGAAAAGCCTAGAGGCACCTCTGCGGTCAGGTCCTGACTGTGGCCCCCAGGCGCACAGAGATGCCTAGCCCCCAGCCTGGACCTGACAGTCTTTTGATGACAGGGATTGATGACTGTAGTACATTGAGCTATGTGTCACAGTGGGGTGTGCCAATTGTCTTGTTTACATTCATTTTCATTTGAGGAACAATAAGACCTCATTGGTCAGACTCCTTTTTGTTGTTTTGTCTTAGTCATTTGTAACATAAGTGTATGGGCCTTTTCTTTTCATTAGGAATTGGATTGTACTTTTAATGTTTTATCAAACATGTAATGTTTTTGTTGATAGGGGGAGTGTAGAAGTGTATGAATGTATGCTTGTCATGTTTAGATTACAAAAGAACATCCTTTTATCCGTACACAGGAAGTCACGTTCAATCAAAGCGCGACAGTAATCAAGACAGTGGGCTTACTGTGCTTTGTTGTGTATTCTGGATTTCGATGTCTATAAAATAGAGGACGACGGGAAGTTTCTTAAGATAGAGGTTGTAAGACCGAGTTTGTAACATCATGAACAATAGACTATCAAATGCTGCATTAAATAATTGAATTACTCTGTCCCTCGACGACCTGGTACGTGATCATTATTTCACCACTATACGAACGGCTGGTTTCTAACAAGACGAAAACTGCAGATAGAAAACCAAATAAAATGCACTTATACTACTCTAGTTGGAGCTGTTAGAGTAGTAAATTATTAGTTTGGCGGTGGAATTTGATCTGGGTGCCGCAAAAATGGGATGCCTGTTCCACACCCCTGGTGTAGAGAGGATACCAATCAACATATGTTTTGATTGAGCAGCCTTGTACATAGCATCTTGAACATAAGAGTGCACTTTCTTTTGCACCAGTATAGCGAAACAGAATGTGAACTTGCAAAATCAACACGGTCCCTCACTATATTACGGAAAACAGTTCGTTATAGTCGGATAATGCTTAATTTGAAACATGTTGAATCAAAATCGAGGCTGTTTATGCTGAAGGTTGTGATTGGACTTTAGTTTTTTTTTTACAAGGGGATTATTCATTCAGACCTTTTATGGCATTTTCATGGGGTATTTGAATTAAAGAGGAGCCAAGTATATAAAAAGTAGTTCATATTACATTGTTTTCCATTTCATTCTGTGGTAGCCTAGTTCCACTTATAGTCTTATCCCTCACAGGACTGCCCAGGAAGACCTGCAACCTCTTAATACAGACCAAAGCATTTTTACTACCTTTCACACAGCGGGGAGCAATGCTAGCTTAGTTCCTCAGGGGTTGCATATGCTTTCATAGATAGTGTTGAGTAATGTTATCAACAGCCGTGATCGGGAACATGTCGGAGAAGGCCACAGATACAGACATCAAGGGAGAGAGAGACTGCGAAAAGCGAGAACGGCAGTGAGCGATGAAAATCTCAAGTCACATTATCACTGTTTGAGCTTACTGTTTTTGTCATTGGGCAAAGGTTGCATTAGCATAATTATGTTTTGAGTCACATTGCTTTTGGCTTTGAAGGAAATGTCTCAGGGCTCTAGAAGCCTTCAAAAGGGAATAAACTCTGCAGGGGCAGTCACATGCACCCAACTTAAAAACAAGATACATTCCGACAGCCTCTCTTCTGTGACCTTTGTTGACCTTTACAGGTCAATCGAGGACTCTCCTTTCCCCTTTACTGTAAGCCTCTTTGGTGAGTTGTAATCCTTAATGGAAGGTGTTGAGGGACACAGTGAAGTCAGCAGGAAATAAAAGAGAGTCTCTTGAGGCTAGACGACTACCAAGCTAAGTGCTCTTGGAAATATGTTTTTTTTTTTGTCAAGTGTGTCATTGAAACTACATCAAAGTGTCAAGAGAAGAGGACACAACCACTCTCATGACATGCTACAATAATGGTCATCATTTTACCAACACTATTGAATATTAAAGAATCTTTTAAGAGTTCTTGAGGGCCTCATGAGTCAAATTAGCTAAGGAGCTTATTAAAGAGCTTTACAGATTTCTCTTTAACATTGTCCAATTAAACTAAGCCAGAATGTTAATTGGTCAAGGGCAGGGGGCAGTAGTGATTTTATTTTTGTCTGCTAATGTTTTTTTTTAAATATTTCTTTTAACTGATTACATTTGGGTGGTAGGTGTTTCAGAGTATTCCCTCAAATAAGATGTTACAATAATTGTCTCTATGTATTCAAAATATGAAAATATTGTTATAGACTTATTTTTTGTGTAGTCATGGTCAACTTGTGGCTTAGTGTGGTCAATATAATTATTATAATTTTATTTTGCCCAGCAGACTATTGTACGCAGCTGGATGTAGTTGGTCAAATAATGGTAGGAAAAAAACAGGTCAGGGATCAGGGATAAAAGCAGTCTGAGGGAGTGTGTGTGAACTGACTGACTCCACATTGCTGACCATGGAATATTCTGGTTACCATTTATGTATACACATACATGGCCAAACAGTCACACCCTAACGTCTTTCCTGTGCTAGTCCATTCTTGCTGTTTTTGAAGGGCTTGTTTCCTCCAAATTACAATCAGCCACTCTAACTGGGCTTTCAAATGATGATGTGATCTAATGGAGCGAGTCCCCTTCTCCTGTTACTGGGGTGCAGCCTTCTTTTAATTAGAAGAGATTGTTTGTCCACTCAATGTGTGAAGGGCAGCAGAAATAAGAAGCATACACACCAGCATCCTCTCTCTCTCACTCTGTGTCACACTGAGACCTACACACACACATACATATTGCTAGGGCAGGCGCACCAAGTAAGACTTTATGCAATCCGAATTGTGGACGTTTATTTAGAGGCAATTTTACTTGTACATTCCTGTCATGCAAGCCATTATGCTTCAGCGATATACACTGAATAGAGCCATAAAACAATGTGTACATTATAAAAAGAAAAGCCATGACAACGAACTATTTAATCTACTAGAAATGAAACATAGAACATGTTTCTTTTTCACAATTTCCTCAAATCAGCTGGGAGTTTGGGTTTATCGGAACCACCAGAAACAGACTGGGTCTCCAAGATTGCAGACCTGAATTTGAGGTCAGGGCATAGAGAAAATATGTGAAGCATTGTGCCTTCAACAACTTAAGTGTCACACGTTGGAGAGGTGTCAGGGAACATGGCTTTGGGCTTAGTCTTGGAGTATTGTAGTGTATGAAATCCTAAACTGTACAAGACATTGTCTGACACGTATTAAGAGCTCAGTTCCTATTGACATTTAGCTTTGAAACATTCAGTAAAGGGTGTGTTGACTTATTAAAATGTGTTAAATAGACAGGATATGTGTTTGCTTAATATTGGGCACATTTTTGATGCACCTGTCAAACATAGACTGTCTAACATTTTCAATTGCTGTAGAGGTGTTTACGTACATGGACTCAACTCTTCATATACCTTACAAAATTATTTGTAGTGTGGTGATAGCTTTCCCTTAGCTGACCAAAGGAGGCACAAGTCCCGTCTAGGTTACAGATCCTCTATGGTGTGGAGGAGGCTGTGGACAGATTACTCAATGACGAGCTGGAATGACAGTGTTATAAGTTGCATGTTCATTTTTGTCTAAACGTGTGGATTGCATTACGTATGATGGGATTAAGACTATAAAGTGACATCTCAAGGTGGACAGGAGCCACAAACACAGCAACACTATAGGCGACAATCCGCATGCTCCATTCTAAGCCAGCTGGACAACCCTGGGGCAAAATTAAGCCAAAACTTGACAGCAATATTTGCAGACCAGAAGTAAAATATAACATTTGATGAAAGCAAATCATTCCTCCAATTTGGGCTTGTCAAAGTGCTTATGAACTATTGTATGTATTTTAATGTCCAGTTGTTTATGAAAGGACTTGGTCAATTTGGAAGAAAAACATCTTGATGGCTTTAGGTTTTCCTAATAAGGAGATGCTCTCCAAAACTGAATGTTTTTTTTCTCAATTAATATATTAAAGGGACACCTATGATTAAAGAACGATTAGGGGATAATAATTTCCTGCCCAGGAAGTGAAACCTGCTAGCATTTTGCATTTTATTCTAGAATTGATATGCAATGAAAAGGAAAAAGGTTTGTGTGACTCTCAAATTGTTCCTAAAAATACATTACCATTCAAAGGTTTGGTGTCATTTAGAAATGTCCTTGTTTTTGAAAGAAATGCATTTTTTTGTCCATTAAAATAACATCAAATTGATCAGAAATACAGTGTAGACGTTGTAAATGACTATTGTAGCCGGAAATGGCAGATTTTTTATGGAATATTTCCATAGGCATACAGAGACCCATTATCAGCAAACCTCAGTCCTGTGAATCAATGGCACACTGTGGCACACTTTCTAATTCAAGTATACCATTTTAAAAGGTTAATTGATCATTAGAAAACCCTACAACTATGTTAGCACAGCTGACAACTATTATGTTGATGAAATTAGCACTGAAACTGGCCTTCTTTAGACTAGTTGGGTATCTGGAGCATCAGCAATTGTGGGTTTCATTACAGTCTCAAAATGGCCAGAAACAAAGAACTTTCTTCTGAAACTCAAGTCTATTATTGTTCTGAGAAATGAGGGCTCTTCCATACGAGAAATTGCTAAGAAACTGAAGATCTCATACAACACTGTGTACTACTTTCTTCACAGAACAGTGCAAACTGTCTCTAACCAGAATAGAAAGAGAAGTGGGAGGCCCTGGTCCACAACTGAGCAAGAGGACAAATACATTAGTGTCTATTTTGAGGAACAGACGCCTCACAGGTCTTGAACTGGCAGCTTCATTAAATAGTACCCGCTAAACACCAGTCTCAACTTGAAGAGGCGACTCCGTGATTCTGGCCTTCTTGACTGAGTTGCAAAGAAAAATCCATATCTCAGACAGGTCAATAAAAAGAAAAGATTAAAATGGGCAAAAGAACAGTCACTGGACAGAGGAAGATTGGAAAAAAGTGTAATGGACAGACAAATTTCATTTGGTCGGTGTTTCAATCACAAAGAAGTACATTCGTGAGACGCAGACCAAATGAAAAGATGGTGGAGTGCTTGACACCATCTGTCAAGCATGGTGGAGGCAATGTGTTGGTCTGAGGGTGCTTTGCTGATAGACAAATGGGAGATTTGTACAGGGTAAAAGGGATCTTGAAGAAGGAAGGCTATCACTCCATTTTGCAACGCCATTCCATACCCTGTGGATTGGAGCCAATTTCCTCCTACAACAGGACAATGACCCAAAGCACAGCTCCAAACTATGCAAGAACTATTTAAGGAAGAAGAAGTCAGCTGGTATTCTGTCTATAACCGAGTGGCCAGCACAGTCACTGGATCGCAATTGAGCTATTGTGGGAGCAGCTTGACCGTATGGTACGTAGAAGTGCCTATCAAGCCAATCTAACTTGTGGGAGATGCTTCAGGAAGCATGGGGTAAAATCTCTTCAGATTACCTCAACAAATTGACAACTAAAATGCCTAAGGTCTGCAAGGCTGTATTTGCTACAAATAGAGGATTATTTGACAAAAGCAAAGTTTGAAGGACACTTTTTAATTAAAAATAATTATTTCTAACCTTGTCAATGACTATATTTCCTACTTCGTTTTGCTATATTTCCTATTCAAACACATTTCATGTATGTTTTCATGGAACGCAAGGAAATTGCTAAATGACCTAAAACTTTTGAATGCTAGTGTATATTCAAATATTCATCTCTGTAGAAATATTTTGAATAGTATTTCAATATTTATATTAAAATGAATGTGTATTATCTCAAACTGCCTTTAGTATTGTGCCCACTGTGCTCAGTAGAGGGCAACATTAGACAACACGATGGAAAGTCTGGTTAATGATTAGACATTGTAAGTTTTAACATTGTGCACGATAAAACAACATTACATTCACAATTCACAAGGCCATCCATGCATCTCATATTTCTGAGAGGTAAGTATTGGGATAGTATAGTAAATATTGCTATTTTTGCTGTACACTCAAGGCATGTGAGAATATGATAAAAAGATGAAAATGAGGCAAAAGTAACCCTTTAGTTCTGGTTGTTTCAACACATATGTTTTTCCAACTAACAGCACTTTCAGAGTTCCATACTGACATTCACATAAAATGGGGGGGAGGGGTGCTGTTATTCTTAGTTAGGTCTTACAGCAACCTTTACTGTCCAATAATTAGGGAGGGCACTGGATTTTCACACAGAGGTTACCCTCCTTCAGATTATTATGCATGTTTAATGGATTAATATCTGCATATCTAATTTAATTGTGTGGCTTGTGAGCACATTTTAGGCCAAACACATTCCATGTACTTGTTGAGTGAGAGTCAATAGTTTATAGCTGAAATCCTGAGGACTGTACAGATGTTTTTGTTCCCTTCACTATCTGTCCTTCAAAAAAACACCCCCATTCATCACACTGAATAATGGTACTGCATCTACAGATGTGGGTAAACTCCACCGGTGGTACAACCCAGAGGTCTGTGGCACAAACATACATTGTTCAAAGGGGTGCATTATTGGGACATACACATGGCATCTGTGCACCCTCTGGGGAAGATGAAAAATAGCTAAGGAATGTTCTGGCAAGACTACATTTACCTTGATTTCTTGCATTTGCAGATAAAAGCTTGCTGAACATTCAATTCTCTGTACAATCAAGGCAAAAGCATACACTAAAAAGTTATTTTGTCACATGCCCTATTCAACAGCATCAGCAAATCCATAACAATGGCTTTCTATAATATGTCTCAAACTAAAGCAAAATCAGGTCTTTTTGATTGGTTTTATTTGGAAAACAAATTAGAGTGAAATTATACTTTTCTTCTGATTGGTTTTATTTCGTAATAATATTGAAAAGCATTGACCACTAAGCAACATAATTTGAAGTAAGACATTATTTTTGTAAAAGCACTTTGTGACAACTGCTGATGTAAAAAGGGCTTTATAAATAAATTTGATTGATTGATTCAACAGTCACATTCATCAACAAATATGAAAGGACAATTTTGAGATCAGGACTGGGTCATCCAAAGAAAAGGGTAAAGTACCTCTCATTCTTAACTCTGCAGTCTTTATGATATTAAAAAGTGTTTCAAATCTTAACACCAACTGTGCTAAAATTTAAAAGTTCCATATCCTCCCAATACGTTGACTGTCATTTGGCCAAATTATTTGAGTTTATGATCAATAACCAAAAGGTTGCAGGTTCAAATCTCAGAACTTACAAGGTAATAAACCTGTGTTGCTGCCTTTTGGAAATTTTGCATAACCCTAATTGCTCATGTCAGCAACTATGGATAAAAGCAATAAACTGTTTAAATGTAAATTAATTTTTCCACAAAAGGAATGCATTTATCTATATTTACATTTTCAAATACATAAAATGTGACATTCTATCACATTTTTTCCCCATAATAATTGTTGAACTGTAATTAAAATTTAAATTAACACAAACTAAAATTTGTGTTCTTTTCAGAACCAGCACATTATTTACACACTATTTTTCCTGATAAGGGTGAATAGCAATAGAATTTGGTCAACATTTGAGTATGTTTAGTTGAACGATGTTACACAAAAGTATGCATAACATTTGATTGTGTTGATATGGTATTTCTAAAAAAACTAACAGGGTGAAAATCAATACCAACAACTGTCATTTAAGATAAAGTATGTGTCTAACATACTACATACATAAAACATTAATATATTAAGTGCATTGGTTATTTACTTCACATTTCACCAACAAGATTTTCTCCCTGTGAGGGACATGTTCCACCCTATTAGTGCATATTCCTAATAGAGTGGAACCAAACAAGGTGGACATTTCCAGTAACTTTCGAGTGATGATGAACACTAGATCAGGATTTTAACTTCTCCAAGAAACATATTTTAGAATTATGATGCATGATTAATTTACTGTATAATATATAACATGGTGTAAATGAATGAGTAAGACTGACAAACTAACATCATGGAAAATAGATGGAACCAAGATGTTACTTTGAGTTGTTTCTCTTTTAAAAATTGAGTATACTCCCCAAATGTGATGTCATTGTGGCAAGGGGCTTTTAATTAAAGGATTACTGCTACAACCTCACAGGGTGGAAAGAGATTTCAGGGACACACTGTCAAATATACAGTGGGTATAACAAGCCACAACCCCTTTTCAAAATGTTCACCTTTTGTGGCTTTAAACCTGAAATGAAAACACATAAAATCAGACTTTCTTTACACACAATAACCCACAATATCAAAGTGAGAACAAATTTTTAAAAAAGTCGGAACATTAATTAAAATGAAAACAGTAAAATAACCTATTTGGATAAGTGAACAACTCCCGTAAAATGTATAACCAATCACCTTCCAGATCACAAATCATGCTAACTGACTTCCATCTGTGATCAATAGTAGTGATTTTAATTACTTCAGAAAAGAAGCAGTTGTTCATAGAAGACTCCACTGCTTAGTAGTAGTGCCAGTAAAAGCAAAGAATCCACTATGGGCAGAAAGGTACTTTGTAGATCAAAAGATAAATTTGTGGAAGGGCACAAGTCGGGATGGATATATAAAGATTACAAAGGCTTTGTCTATATCTTGGAGCACAGTAAAGATCATTATTAAGAAGTGGAAGGAGTATGTCACCACCCAGACTTTGCATAGATCAGGCCTGCGTGAAGTTGGCCCTTCACCCAACGCAAAACTTCGGCAAAATATGCTCAATTGTTTGTGCTCCGTTTGTGCTGGTTTGTGCCGTTAAAATTTTCGTTTGTGCTGCTATCATTTTAGAGATATTAAATTATATTTTATAGGTAATTCTGAGGTCACTCAGCCCCCCAACATCCTCCGAAATCAACAAAAATAGTCTTGTTTGTTTGTGCTTCGTTTGTGCTGGTTTGTGCTGTTAAAAGTTTTGTTTGTGCTGATGCAGCGTTTTATATATTAGACATTTAATTTTAGGTGTCACCAGCCCCACAACCTGCTCCAAACTGCCTCAAAATAGGCTTAATCATTTATGCTCCGTTTGTGCTGCTGAAAGGTTTGTGCTGCTATAGTTTTAGGTACATAGCTACATTCCCACTTGATAGGGCACTGGCTTTACTCTCTTTCCACTATAGCTCTGTCACTATCGGTAAGAATGCAGTCGCAAAAACAAACCTTTATCGGCACAAAAGGAGCACAAATGATTGAGCCTATTTTGAGTGAATTTGACCTATGAAATATTATTTCATATCTAAAAAATTATAGCAGCACAAACAAACATTTTTACAGCACAAACCAGCATGAACGATTAAGCCTATTTTGCCATAGTTTTGCCATAGTTTTTTGGTGATGTCACTCAGCCCCCCAACATGCTCCAAATTGAGTCAAAATAGTCTCCTTTGTTTGTGCTTCATTTGTGCTGGTTTGTGCCTTTAAAAGTTTTGTTTGTGCTGCATCAGTGTTTTTAATATTAGACATTTGATTAGAGGTGAAGACATCACCAGCCACCCAACTCCAAACTGACTCAAAATAGGCTCAATCGTTTATGGCCGTTTGTGCTGGTTTGTCCTGTTCAAATATTCATTTGTGCTGTTATCATCTTTTAGACATTAAAGAATATTTCACTGGTCATTCTGAGATCACTCAGCCCCCTGACATACTTCAAGTTCACCCGAAATAGTTTTGTTTGTTTGTGCTTCGTTTGTGCATTAAAAGTTTAGTTTGTGCCAGCCGCCCAATCTGCTCCAGATTGACTCAAAATAGGTCGTTTGTGCTGGTACAGTTTCTGATACATAACCCAATTTTCTACTGGATAGCGCATTGGCTTGACTCTCTTTCCACTATAGCTCTGTCATTACTTCAACTGATTTGGCATGAAAGTCACAAAAACTATATTTTAACCGGCACAAACGGAACACAAACGATTGAGTGTATTTTGAGTGAATTTGTAGCATGTTGGAGGGCTGAGTGACCTCGGAATGATCTATAAAATATTCTTTAGGACTAATATCTAAAAAATGACAGCAGCACAAATGGAGCACAAACAATTAAAGGTATTTTGCCTGCGTAAAAATGGTCTCCACCCAATGTTTGTGTTGGTTTGTGCCGTTACAATTTTTGTTCTGATTTCATCTTTTAGATATTAAAGAATATTTTATAGGTCAAATTCACTCAAATTAGGCTGAATAGTTTGTGCTCCATTTCGGTCGGTAAAAGTTTTGTTTTTGCGACTGTTTTTCCTACGGATAATGACAGAGCTATAGCAGAGCTATAAAGATAGTGGAAAGAGTAAATCCATGAACTATCCAGTAGGAATGTAGACTATTTACCAAAAACTATAGCAGCACAAACAAAATTTTAGCGGCACAAACGGAGCACATATGATTGAGCAAGCGCCAAAGGAAAATCACCAGCGCCAAAATGATAATAATTGAAACAAAATAGCCTTTCAAATCCTCTACAAATGTGTTTAATAGCAATTTATCAAACAACTGTTTAACAAGAAGAACAAAAACTGAAGGCTGATGAGATCCTCTAACTGACGTAATTTTTCCATGTCGGTTATTTCGTTTTTTTAATCCTGTTAATACTTTCCCCTTAAAAACATACTACCACGTGTGTAGTCACGTGACTCCGCTTCGTCCAATCAGCGGCATGGAAGCAACATGGAGGAGAACTCAAACGCCAAGTCAACTGAGCAACTAAAAAAAACGCAGTGCCTGTCGTTTGGACAGTTTGACTTCAGTAAAGACAACACCTAACAAAATGAAGTCAAATGTAAACACTGCAGAAAAACAGTTTCAGCGACCAAAGGTAATACCACCAATCTGTTTCAACACTTGTTACTACATCGCGAAGGTTATGGCTCCTATAGCTACAGTGGAGCGCAGTGGGTTTAAACACCTCGTTAAAACTCTTGACAGAAGATACACTGTGCCATCGCGACCATATTTTTCCCACACTGCGCTGCCCAACATGTACAAAACATTTCATAAAAAGGTAGCTGCTGAACTGAAGTCTGTTCAGCACTTTGCACTTTCAAAGCTCACAACTCAATGGATGGACACCGCAGCAGTGTTTTGGACACAGCCTGCACCTTGCAATCGATAAGTGCACATCAGCTTAACAGACACAATGCTATAATATTCAATAATCTAATTGGGGATATCTGGATGGTGACTGGCTGCTATATTCTTTCTGTGTTTGTTTGTATATGTCATAAATGAAAATGTCTATGTTTTTATATGACGTTTTTATTCTCCATTTCTTTTCTGTGCTGATGTTCTTGTTAAGCACTTTGTTACATGTGTTTATAAAGGTGCAATATAAATAATATTTTACTTTGAAACACTAAATAAATGTGACAACAATAAAAAAACTGTTCATACAGCACAATTCTTAATGTTACAATGTGCTTGATATTACAATGTTACAATGTAAACTTCACATTACAAAACAAAGCAAAAAAAATTAATAATAATAATATTTTTTTATTAATCGTAATCAAGGTAAAACATATCGTATCATATCGTCCAGCCCTATAGACTACCATGGCCTTGTCAGATCCTTTTATTTAGTTAATAAAAAGTGGGTGAAATGCTCTGAAGCATTTTTGTTTATCAAATGGTCAGAAATAACAAGAAAATGCATAGATTTCTGTTATAAGGTGCCATTGCCTTTACTGTATGCAGACCAATCATGCTAACTGCTGTGTGTAGTCACCCCCCCAAAGGCCATCCTGAGCCAGGAAAAACCCTGACTACCCACTGTAATGAAAAATTAATACAATATACACAAGAACATTTTTGATGAGAATCTAGGACTACAAAATAAAGAATTTCTCACAAAAGTTGATGATTTAAATCTTGGGACACAATCACCTACATTTACACTGTTCAGCCATAACATTATGACCACCCGCCTAATATTGTGTGGGTCCCCGTTTTGCTGCCAAAACAGCCCTGACCCGTCAAGGCATGGACTCCACTAGACCTCTGAAGGAGTGCTGTGGTATCCGGCACCAAGACATTAGCAGCAGATCCTTTCAGTCCTGTAAGTTGCGAGGTGGGGCCTCCATGGATTGGACTTGTTTGTTCAGCACATCCCATAGATGCTCGATTGGATTGAGATCTGGGGAATTTTTTAGGTCAACTCAACACCTTGAACTCGTTGAACTTCCCATAGTGCATCCTTCAGCAATTTGAGCTACAGTAGTTCGTCTCTTGGATCATACCACACATGCATCAATGAGCCTTGGCCGCCCATGACCCTGTCACTGGTTCACCGCTTTTCCTTTCTTGGAGTACTTTTTATAGGTACTGACCACTGCAGACCAGGAACACCCTACAAGGGCTGCAGTTTTGGAGATGCTCTGATCCAGTCATCTAGCCATCACAATTTGGCCCTTGTCAAAGTCGCTCAGATCCTTACGCTTGTCTATTTTTCCTCCTTCTAACATATCAACTTTGAGGAGAGAATGTTCACTTGCTGCCTAATATATCCCACCCACAGACAGGTGCCCTGATAACGAGATTATCAGTGTTATTCATTTCACCTGTCAGTGGTCATAATGTTATGGCTGATCGGTGTACTAAACAAAACATATAATTCCCTTTCAAGAAGAATATTATATATATCCACAAATACAAGTTAAAACTCTACCAGGCAAAGAAGAAACCATATATAAACAAGATCCAGAACCGCTACCGTCTTCTCTGGGCCCGAGCTCATTTAAGATGAACTGAGGCGAAGTGAAAAACTGTCCTGTGGACTGAACAATCAAATTTTTGGGATTCCCCAAAAAAAATATTTTTGGGAATCATGGACGCTGTGTCCTGTGGACTAAAGAGAAGAAGGATCATCTGGCTTCTTATCAGCGCAGAGTTCAAAACCCAGCATCCGTGATGGTATGGGGGTGCATTAGTGCACATGACATGGGTGACTTGCACATCTGTGAAGGCACCATTAATGCTGAACAATATATACAGGTTTTGGAGCAACATATGCTGCCATCCAGACAATGTATTTTTCAGGAAAGCCTTGCTTATTTGAGCAAGACAATGCCAAACCACATTCTGCACGTATTACAACTGAATGGCTCCAATAATAAAAGAGTCTGGGTGCTAAACTGGCCTGCCTGCAGTCCAGACCGGTCACCCATTGAAAACATTTGGCGCATTATGAAATGAAAAATACGACAAAGGAGAACCCGAACTGTTGAGCAGGTGAACTCCTATATCAAGCAAGAATGGGAAAACATTTCACTTTCAAAACTACATTAATTGGTCTCTTCAGTTCCCAAACACTTACAGAGTTTTGTTAAAAGAATGGGTGATGCAACACAGTGGTTAACATGCCCCTGTCCCAACTTTTTTTGAAACGTGTTGCTGGCATAAAATTCAAAATGGGTGTGTTTTTTTCCAAAAACAATAAAGTTTCAACATTTGATATGTCTTTGTACCATTTTCAATTAAATATAGGGATAAATGATTCGCACATCATTGCATTCTGATTTTAGTTGCATTTTATGCAGTGTCCCAACTTTTTTGGAAACACGGTTTTAATATATTAAATAAGACCTTATATTTTCCTGGGAACAGAAATGGCACTGTATAGAAGGAACCTCCAAGTATTCATACCTGCAGTTACAAGGCCTTGCTGCTAGCTGCTATTGGACCTGGATCATCACTGTCTCCCCCCATTTCTCAGTTGATGCTGCACTGATGCTGCTGCTGTCATTGTACTGCTATGGGCATGATACACCTACCCAATCCATGCACTGTGGAAGCACCACTACCATTCATTTCCAATGACCACGTTGCGTCGACAAGCAATCTGTGCAGCATGAAGTTGAGCTGGCCAATTAATGCTTGGGAAGCAGTGAAGTTTTTCGACAACATCGTGATTATGCAAATCACCAGCTATGAACGCTCGCCAATAACTAGTCATTGGGGTTGCTGTCAGTGTTTTTCCAGAATCTCTTCCCTGTTGTGAAACCAAACCCTCCACCATTTCCAGGAAAACGAATGTTCAATCCCAAATCAACACTTAGCTGCACCTTCAGAGCTATATTAACAAAAAATTACTACTGAGGGCACTCCAATTTAGTGCATAGGGCCGTGGAGCTTGTTTGGGATTCGCAGGATTACACTTTAATTCCTTTAATCCAAGTCATGTTGTCCAGATTGTATTTGACAAAAATCTAATGGCAAGGGTAAAACTTACATTTGGACACTACACAACATTTTCACTGACAGCAACAGTTCCTGTGGTCTTTCCTGACTTTGATGTGCAAACCCCCCTCCAAATTTCCTGTTTCTGTCTCTGAGATGTCTTTATCCACTCTGTCCTTTTATAGCTGTTGCTCAGCTATGCTTTATGTATCTCGTCTGTCATACGTAACAATTGTATGATGTGACCCTTTTTATATACGTGAACGTGCAGTACATGAAAAACATATACAGTAATACGGCTGGACACAGTAGTGAAGCCGCCAAGTTCAGATCTAAAGACAGGTGCACTACCCACTATCCCATTTGGAGGAGGGAATAGAACAGCTTTACAATGGTCATTCCAATTTATAAGCTGGGAGACATTTCCCTTTTGTCAACTATAATCTATCGCAAATTAAGAACTAATTACAGATTCTGTTTCTAATCATCATGAAACGTTAAATGATTGTACTTTTAAAAACCCCATTAAACAACTCGCTTACTCTAAGCATTACATTGAAGACTTGAAACCCAAACAAACTTGTTTCAGTGAAATACAGTTTTGTAAATGTTCCATTGTAACAGAAGAATTGAATATAGCAAAGTCGCCTATTCACTAACGGGAACTCGCTTCAGATGAACGAGTTACGTTCAAGGCATCAAACACAATGGAACATGCTGCCAAATGATCACGCTTTTATACAATTTGTGGTGAAGATTTGAACGTAGAAATAACATTTTGGGCTTCATGTTCTCAAGCATTGTCTTCGGAGCAGCCAAAGTATCTTGCATCATTTTGAGGTTGTAGAAATATCATGGGCATTAAGTCTCACAATCTTCTCAAGCTGTTGCTCAACAACTTCATTCAAGACGTTTGTCAAGGCAAACCACCCAAGGCAAATCTGGTCAACATTTTAGAAACATTTAATGATGTGGAGCTTTTAAAAAGGTATCTCCTTAATTGCGAGAATATTATGATCATAATAGAGCTAGTCAGGGAACTTCACTAACCCAATAACACTGGAGATCAAGGTTGTGACAACTCTACTCTTGTTGGCCACAGGGAAAATGCTGCTATGCAGCGCAGATGAACTCTGTATATCTTAGTCATTTGTCAAAAGAATATTACATAAAAAATAAAAGCCCTCTCTAGACCCCACATCATCTGACAAATCATTTGGTTTCCTCTTGATGTTCACCAACTAGAAAGAAACAAAGCTGACTTCAAGGCCATAGCTGGACCACTTGGTGTAGTTGGTGCTATAGATGGGACACATTATTGCAGAAATTATTGGACCCTCAAAAGATGAATGTGCATTTGTATACGAGCTGCCAGGCATGTAAGAGGCTGACAATTAGCTGAACATATCTTGACTAGTCAGTATATCATTCTTGGTTTCATGTTTAATCAGTGACACTTAGCCTACATTTTTATTTTAATATCTTTATTTCAATGTGGCAACATGGCACATTCTTCTACAATATTGCAATGATGAATTCACTGACAGAAACCCCTCCCCTATCAGCCAATCACTCTGGGCATAGTATATAAGTTTGTTCGTGGAACACAACATCATCCATAACAACCAGGTCAACCCCGCCCTTTCTCTTGGCTTAAGATTTCTCCACGTTCCTTAGTAAAAGTTAATCTTAGCAGCTTTGTAGATAGGTTTTAAGAGGAAACTCTTAGCTAGAAACTTCTACTGCTGTTTGGGGGTCCTCTTAGTGGTCCTCTTAAATATATCAATAGCCATTACATCCCTTGTGTATAACATACCAATATGGTGTCTTGGGAGCGTACGTTATTTATAATTAGGGATAACTGGAGAAATTTGGATCTCTCTGAAATGAAAAAGGATGGCCTTCCCTTCAGCAAAATACATTTTCACATGACCCTCTCTGACCACTTGTCATTGATTAGTTTTCTTAAGTTGCACATGTGCCTATAGGGAAATTTTGTTCATGCAATGCTAGTTCATTTTGGTTGACTTAATTAATGATTAATCATTTTAATATTCACATGATCAAAATGTCAGGTTATACTGAAAACAAATAATCTTAGATCTATTTTTTGTATTCTGTACTAATTGTATGCCTTGTTTTTCGAGTGTCAACTGGTGATTTCCTAGCATAGATTCACTGACCACAATGAAAGTGTTAAATGGCGGTACAGTTGTGCTCAAAAGTTTGCATACCCTGGTAGAAATTAAATTTTGGCATTGATTATGAAAATATGACTGATCATGCAAAACAGTGGAAAATGGCAATTAAAGGTGAATTTCTCACACCTGTGGCTTTTAAAATTGCAATTAGTGTCTGTGTATAAATAGTCTATTAGTTTGTTAGCTCACGTGGATGCACTGAGCAGGCTAGATACTGAGCCATGGGGAGCAGAAAAGAACTGTCAAAAGACCTGCGTAACAAGGTAATGGAACTTTATAAAGATGGAAAAGGATATAAAAAGATATCCAAAGCCATGCAAATGCCAGTCAGTACTGTTCAATCACTTATTAAGAAGTGGAAAATTCAGGGATCTCTTGATACCAAGCCATGGTCAGGTAAACCAAGAAAGATTTCAGCCAAAACTGCCAGAAGAATTGTTCAGGATACAAAGAAAACCACACAGGTAACCTCAGGAGAAATACAGGCTGCTCTGGAAAAAGACGGTGTGGTTGTTTCAAGGAGCACAATACGACGATACTTGAACAAAAATGAGCTGCATGGTCGAGTTGCCAGAAAGAAGCCTTTACTATGCCAATGCCACAAAAAAGCCTGGTTACAATATGCCCGACAACACCTTGACACGCCTCACAGCTTCTGGCACCTGTAATTTGGAGTGACGAGACCAAAATAGAGCTTTATGGTCACAACCATAAGCGTTGTGTTTGGAGAGGGGTCAACAAGGTCTATAGTGAACAGAATACCATCCCCACTGTGAAGCATTTTGGTGGCTCACTGATGTTTTGGGGATGTGTGCACTCTAAAGGCACTGGGAATCTTGTGAAAATTGATGGCAAGATGAATGCAGCATGTTATCAGAAAATACTGGCAG
>JACXGI010004836.1:9354-25437 GCA_016801175.1 Esox masquinongy
GGGGGGGGGGGGGTGTATCACTCATAACGCCGTCTGTGTTCATGTGGAAAACCGAAAGACCTGTTGATAGCCCCCCAGTATGTACCTTCACGTTGGTTGTGACATATCCCTTTTCTTTCATAGGGGCGCAAAGGTTAAGGGCAAGTTTAAAGAGTCTTATCTGCTCCCGGCGTTCTCTGTCAAGCCCTTGTTTTCGACAGACCCCATCCCAAGAGAGAAGCTCAACCCCCCCACGCCAAGTATCTATGTAAGTATGACCTTCTGATGAAACAACAACACCTACGTTAGATCACTGTCATAACTCACTTTGTGTGTCTCTACCGTGTAAGCCGGTCTCTATTCACTCTCTGGTTTGAGGTTTGCCCTCTACTGGTTGAACTGGACTGCATCTGATGTGGCTCTGACTGTTCTCTCCCGTTCCTTCTCAAGCTGGAGAGCAAGAGAGACGCCTTCTCCCCTGTTCTGCTCCAGTTCTGCACTGACCCCAAGAACCCCGTCACCGTCATCAGAGGACTGGCTGGATCGCTACGACTCAGTGAGTTGAACACAAACTCTTTCTGTAGGTTTTTTGCTCCAACCCCAGTTGGGACCAACTCGGTTTATCAGTCAGTTGAAGATTTAAATCTACCCCAAAGTGTCATGATTTCTACAAATTGCATTAGTGACTAGGGTTGGGCAGAATACTAACCGTGATTGGATAAAGTTACTAAAAACCAGACAATCTCATGTCACTCACCGGGCCCCAGATGTATTTTGGTCAGTCTTGCGAGCTGACATTAATGCAGTTGGGAAGGTGTGCAACGAGAAATGACAAGTCCTTTGTTTTCACAGTTAAAATTGAGCTGGGCAGTACAACATATTCAAACGTTTTCCCGAACATTACTAGAAGATAACAAACGTAAAAGTACTTTTACAAATGTTGTGCCATAGACTAGCCGTTAGAAAATAAACATTTTGTGTCTTTCAAAAGTTACACCACTACTCCAGGTGAACTAAAAGTAGCCAGCGTCCATGCATTGATTAGCTTTTTTTTGTATGTAAGTGGAATAAAAATAAGCCATGTGCATTGACCATTTGAGTTTTCAGGATTGAGCACAATCGCAATGATAAGCGCTCCGAATTATGGTGCAATAACACCCAGATGAAGATATAGCTTTTATCATAATTTAAAACATACTTCTGGGTTTTCTTATCACAAGTCTATACGATTATGAGTATCACATTATACTCTGTATCTTTTTGTCACACAAGGTCGGCACACCACCATTAGCTACCTTCAGTACGTAGACTGTCATGCAAACAGCATTGTTTGCATGACAGGACCTGTTCTCATTGTCAGTGTCCCTCCCCCCAGACCTGGGCCTGTTCTGATTGTCAGTGTCCCTCAACGCTGTGCATTCCTCCCCCCAGACCTGGGCCTGTTCTCATTGTTAGTGTCCCTCCCCCCAGACCTGGGCCTGTTCTCATTGTCAGTGTCCCTCAACGCTGTGCATTCCTCCCCCCAGACCTGGGCCTGTTCTCATTGTCAGTGTCCCTCAACGCTGTGCATTCCTCCCCCCAGACCTGGGCCTGTTCTCCACCAAGTCTCTGGTTGATGCCAATGCTGAGCAGTCTGTGGAGGTGAGGACCCAAGTACAGCAGCCTGCAGATGAGAACTGGGACCCGAGTGGCACAGGGCAGACCTGGCCCTGCGAGAGCAGCCGCTCACACACCACCATCGCCAAGTACGCCCAGTACCAGGCCTCGTCCTTTCAGGAGAGCCTACAGGTACACACCTATTACCAAGTACACTTCAGAAGCAAGTTGTTAAACAGCTTCTTTGCTGTATGGGGCAAAAGACACTCAAATGGATCTTGATTTGTTTTTCACCAGGAGGAGAAGGGCAGTGATGAGGAGGATGACGAAGATGAAGACAAGGAAAAGGAGAGGAAGAGCAAGGAGTGCGCTTCTGAGACATTTAGCAAAGACCCCACAAGCAAAGACGCTGCCGGCACGGAGCAGAAATCTGTGGGGAAGATCATTAAATTTGGCACCAACATCGACCTGTCAGACCCCAAGAGGTAAGCTGGAGACCAAGTTGTTTTTACCACATAGAGCATGTGGACTTCTCCCATTTCTTCTAGAACTTTCCTGAGAGGTATTGCTGACCCCTACTGGTCACATTTTGGTACTACATCTTTATTACATAACCTATTCCCAAAATCACCGAAGCTACCACTTTATTGCGCAGCATGGTCAAACAGTGCAACTTCAACCTCAGAACATTAGCCGCTGAGTGACGATAGATAGCATTGTTGCTAATACTGCCACCCAGTTTGTGTTGTCTTTCAATCTGTGACAAATCTCTCCTCTTCCCCTCCAGGTGGAAGCCCCAGCTGCAAGAGCTCCAGAAGCTTCCAGCCTTCATGCGAGTGGCGTCCAGTGGTAACATGTTAAGTCACGTGGGCCACACCATCCTGGGCATGAACACCGTCCAGCTCTACATGAAGGTCCCCGGAAGCCGGACACCCGGCCATCAGGAGAACAACAACTTCTGCTCGGTGAACATCAACATCGGGCCCGGAGACTGCGAGTGGTTCTCCGTGCACGAAAACTACTGGTCGGCCATCAACGACTTCTGCGAGAAGTAAGTTCAACGGGAGTGAGTCGACGCGTTACAGAGCTATGTGTCGTTGCGTCAGGTGATCTAACACGCCGCCTCTCTCCGTCAGACACGGGGTGGACTACCTGACAGGGTCTTGGTGGCCCGTCCTAGAGGACCTGTACCGCTCCAACATCCCGGTGTACCGGTTCATCCAGAGACCGGGAGACCTGGTGTGGATCAATGCAGGGACGGTCCACTGGGTGCAGGCTGTGGGCTGGTGCAACAACATCGCCTGGAACGTGGGGCCTCTCAACTGTGAGTTTACTCCCCTTTAACAACAGATTGGTGTGTTGAGGTAGTTCAGCTCCTGCTGATGAGACATCTTGGAGGTCCAGTCTGTTCAGAGTCTGAATAGTTATTAGCGTCTGGTCAAGTTGTCAGGAGTGTTGAACTTCTGGGTTGGAGCGACCGTATTCATGTTTCTACTTAAAGGGATAGTTCCGAATTTCGCCAAATTGTTTATTTACTTGCCCAGCTTCAGGTGAACCGATGAATACCGTTTTGCACGTCTCTGCATTCATTCTGAAGGAAGTTAGAGGTTGTTTTGTGTGGCAATGTTAGGTAGCGTTAGCGCGATGACTCAAAGCCTGTAAGAGTAGAATCCCAGCTGTTTCCTAATACTTGTATTCATTGCTCTAACGCTAGTTAGCAATTCCAGACATTAAAGTTCTTTGAAACTGGATGCGGTCGACAAAGTTGGTTTTTCATGGTATGAAAATAAAATCCTGAACTATCCCTTTAATCCAACATTGTCTGTTTTCCCTGCCCTCCGCAGCCTACCAGTACCAGCTGGCTCTGGAGAGGTTTGAGTGGAACGAGGTCAAGAAGGTCAAGTCCATAGTCCCCATGATTCATGTGTCCTGGAATGTGGCCCGCACTGTCAAGATCACAGACCCGGACACATTTAAGATGATCAAGTGAGTAGACTTCTATAAACGGACCCATTTATTCCTACTGCAAGGTGTTTATTATCCAGATGGTTGATTTAGAAATGACAACCCTGTAAATACAATCTAAATCCATTCCAATTGAGTAAGCACTTTTTTCAAGTACAGACACTATATTTTAGTTTGTACTTAGAGCCAGCAAGGTACTAACCTCTTCTCCCTTTGTCAGACACTGCCTGCTGCAGTCCATGATGCACATCCAGGTCCTAAGAGATCAGCTGGTGGCTGCCGGGAAGAAGATCTCATATCAGAGTCGCGTGAAAGACGAGCCAGCCTACTACTGCAATGAGTGTGACGTGAGTACCACCCCCTACTACCTTATCCACGCAAACCCCACAGGTGCTTAGGGGAAAGCTTGCCGTGATCTTCAACTCTCCTAAATCCATTGAGAGTTGTGATGAAACAGGGCTGTTGATTCAATTTGAAATTGGGGGAGACAAAATGCTCCTTCCTGTGTGCCAGAACTAACCTACTCACCAGGTTTGGTGACCCCTGCCCAGGTACTGAGTCGCTTTGTATGTTCTATACCCAGGTGGAGGTGTTCAACCTGTTGTTTGTGACATCCGAGAGTGGCAGCAGGAAGACCTACGTGGTCCACTGTGAGGACTGCGCCCGCCAGAAGAGCCCTGGACTCTCCAGTGCCGTTGTGGTGTTGGAGCAGTACCGCATGGAGGAGCTCATGAGCACGTACGACGCATTCACCCTGGTGAGCAGTGATAAACACTTAACCGTTCAGCTTTAAACGCCAGAAAACTCCTGTCTGCCCAGACTGTTATATACAAACTGACCATCTGAAGAGAGCTGGTTTGACATTTGGTTTGCTCTCGCTCCACAGGCAGCTGCCCCCAGTACACGGTGATGAAGCTCCTCCCCCTCCACGTCCCTCAGCCATAACCAAAACTCCTGCAAGACAGGACCAAACACACCTTTGAAAACTTTCTATTAACCTTTTTCCTTCATTATTTAAAATATTTTTTTCTACTACTGTTAGTATTTGCCGATCGAAACAGCCAATCGAAAACCAGTTTACTACTCATCATCACTGTTTACAAAACCAAACCGCCAATCAAACTCCAGTTTACTCTTGTTGTCAACGGTGCTTAAGACCAGCATTCTGGTTTCCAGAGGACTTGAAAAAAAAATGGAAAAGGTGGTTGGTGCTAACTGCCATTGAACAAGCAACGGAGTGATTGTTATCAATGGCATGAATTTTGTTATTCTGGTATTCTTTAATTTTTGTTGTCTTGAATACTGATATTTGTAAATGCTGTTTGTATTTTGGTGGGGTGTCGTTGTTTTTGGAAAAAAAATAATTTATTGTTTTTTTTAAGACTAGATCAGCCTAGATATACACCACATTGGCCTTGTGACTTGTACTTAGAAGATAAATGGAAAATACTAATAATAGAGAGATTAACATTTTTCTAAAAGCATTAAGAATAAGAAACAAAAAAAGTTTGGAATGCTTCGAGACATACGGGTTTTAAATACATTTTTCTTATTTTTATTTTGACTTGTTTTGTAAATCTTGTTTTTACAAATGTATCATTGTATTTCCTCGGGAGAAAGAGAGATGATTCAATTTCCACACCTCTTTAAAAGTACATCAGGTCTTTGTTTCAAGAATTGCTTCCATTTTGCATCATTATAATTTTTTCTGTTGGTGTAATTGTTGAACCTTGAATTTTGTTTTTTGCTTAATATACAGATTTAATCTTTTTGTCTTCTGGATTTGACATTGTATATTCTTTTTATTTAAATAGTTTTTCTATTTATTGGATGTCAATGTTCTCCCCTTTTAATTAGGGTTGTACAAGTTTGAAAGTTTTTTTATGGTGATTCTGAGCCCTCTGTTACAACTAAAATGTTGTTCGAGAAGGACAGTGTTTTCTCTGGTGCTTCTTCTGGTTCTCATATATATATGAAATATGATGATATTTCTAATGAATCTAACTTCACCTTCCCTTGTAGTTTCTAGAATACACAGCTGAGGTAGAGAGTTGACTAACGGAATACTGTCTTTGTAATGCGTGGAGAGAAAACAAAACTACTTTTTCTGAACTCTGAAATTGTAATTTTGTTTTTCCTTTTTTAGGGGGCTTTAGATGAGAATAATGATTTTTTATTTTAAAAAAACATTGTTATTATAATCTGTTGAAATATTGATTTATGTACTAGAAAGGTGCTACAGTTCTCTAAACTATTTCTGTTTTTTCCTCCCTTTTTAAAATGAGAATTCTATTTTTCCTGTTGCAATATACCTTTCCCCTTTCCTTCTCTTTGTGGTCATTTATTTAAAACTGCACTGTTTAGAGAATACACACGTACACACAAACTGAGCCAGACATGTCTTAAACACTTTGTGAATTTGTGTGATATTACTATGACTATTATTAATAAATGCTTTCAATAAAGCTAAAACTGTGCATATAGTTCATTTTAACAGAATGATACAAACCCCATTTGAACTGCCAACACGGTCAAAGTAGTGTCTGAGACATTTGCATAAAAAGACCACTTCTCATACCTCCCACTGTCAGTCCGTCACCTGTTGGAAATCGCCAACTGTATGCAAATAACTGTAGTATTAATAGTTATTAGAAGTATTGGCACCCTAGGTAATATGAACAAAGGAAGTCTTTAAAAAATCTAATTATCGGCTTCATCTTACAGTCAAAATATATGAACGTAACCGTTCGAGTGACAACTGTTCAAATGTGAAAAAAAAAATCTAAAATATGCATGTCACAATTATTGCCTCCCCTAGAAATCTTATGAACAAAATCTAATGATGTGTATGAAAATTCTTTATCTTTGGGAAATCATCCATGTTTCACTGGGGAATAAACAATAGGTGACACAGGCTAAACTCCCCTAATCAACATGGGAAAGGCCTGAGAACACACAAGAGGGAAAAGAGTGGCCTTAAATCAGACCATGTCTCTAAAACGACAGCTACACCCCCTCCTCCAATGTCAACAATTTATTTGGAAGGGTTGCCAGAAGAAAGCCTCTTGTCACAAAAACATAAGCGCTTCAAGTTTGCTAAATGTAATTGTAACTTTGCAACCAAGTTCTACGGTCGGATAAAACTAATATTGAGCTTCTTGGTCAAATACCAGACCAGGAAAAACAGACAAGGCTTAAAAATAGCCATTGTCATAGTTTATGCAATGGACATCACAGTCTCCTGATTTAAATCCAATTGAAATGTTTTAGGATGAGCTTAAGAGGAGACTCCACAAGTTTGGACCAAGGAAGGATCTGGAGAGTTTCTGTACGGACAATTGTTCTCAGATCTGTTACTGTGTTTTCTCCCACCTCATAATTGCACATATCAAACATTGTAGATGACTCTAAGCTGTCAGCTTGGCAAAGGGACAGTACAAAGTAATAAATGCAGGGGTGCTAATAATTGTGACGCATGTTTTTGAATAAAAAAATATTGATATTTTTTTCATGTTTACCATTTTCACTCAAAGGTTAGATTCAATCTATTTCTTTTTAGTCTAAGATCAAGCTGATAAATATGTCATACTTACCTAGGGGTACCAATAATTCTGGAGGCGCTGTATATCTTATATGGAATCTGAAAATTTGTTTAATCTGGCAGTCTATTCATTTGGACTGTTCAATCAGAGAAAGGAAAAAAGTTGACTATTTATTCTTCCATGGTGTTTTTAAACAATTTATCTAACTTCCTGTCTGCAGCTGATTGGCTGACAGACTGACCAGTGACATAGGTGCGAGGGGATTTGTGAGTGTGAGGAGCAGACCTGTTTCATTTGAGCCTGGATCAGGTTCTTTAAAAACTGGATGCACAAGTAGGAGACTGATTGGAGAGCCAACTTTAACAGAGAAACAGGCTTTTATGGCCAAGGTCAAACTCCAGATTGGATAACTATCCCAAGCACTCCACAAATCTTTCCTGTATGGTGGCAAGCACACCTTGAATCCAATTTGAAGTATACCTAAAAGACCTAAGAAATTCTTCAGCCACATGCAAACCACGGAAAAGGGTGGTTTAGACTTTCAATTTTAGACTAAGTGGTTTACACTTGCAGTTTTTATATGGTGGATCGTATCCAAGGTAAACTAAGAGAGGAAGCAGGTCCGAACCAATGGTACTGTTTCCCAGATAGCCACAGGGGTAGGAAACAGCAGTCCAGATTTAACGACAGTTAAAATGTCAGTTTTCACAGATAATTTCCCTGACATGAACGACACAAACGTATGGATAATTTCTGTGAGCTTATAGGAATGGACTACCACTGAATGAAGCTGAATGACAAAGCTGAATGGATCAAATAAAATTTGGAGACTTCAGTAAACATGCACGCAAAACACTAAGGTGGAACAAATGAACAAGGCTTTTAATCAAATATTTAAAAAATCAATACATGTATCCAGATAACTGAACACTGTTCAGGTCCTAGTCTTCTTCTGTACAACAGCTACAGTACCTTGGGAAAATATTCAGACCCCATCAGTTGTTTTATATATACAGCTCCAGAAAAAATTAAGAGACCACTGCACCTTTTTCTTTCCTTTCCAAAATGTTGAAAAGGAAAGTTTTGAATGAGGAACACAGTGAAGACAGTCATCATCAAGTGGAGTAAATATGGCACAACAGAGACATTACCAAGAACTGGACGTCCCTCCAAAATTTATGAAAAGACGAGAAGAAAACTGGTCAGGGAGGCTTCCAAGAGGCCTACAGCAACATTAAAGGAACTGCAGGAATTTCTGGCAAGTACTGGCTGTGTGCTACATGTGACAACAATCTCCCGTATTCTTCATATGAATGGGCTTTGGGGTAGGGTGGCAAGACGGCCTTTTCTTACAAAGAAAAACATCCAAGCCCGGCTGAAGTTTGCAAAAACAAACATCGAGTCCCCCAAAAGCATGTGGGAAAATGTGCTATGGTATGATGAAACCAAGGCTGAACTATTTGGCCATAATTCCAAAAGGTATGTGTGGCACAAAAACAACACTGCACATCACCCAAAGAACACCATACGCACAGTGAAGCATGGTGGTGGCAGCATCATGCTTTGGGGCTGTTTTTCTTCAGCTGGAACCGGAACCTTAGTCAGGGTGGAGGGAATTATGAACAGTTCCAAATACCAGGCAATTTTGGCACAAAACCTTCAGGCGTCCGTTAGAAAGCTGAAGATGAAGAGGAAGTTCACCTTTCAGCACAACAACGTCCCAAAGCACACATCCAAATCCACAAAAGCATGGCTTCACCAGAAGAAGATTAACATTTTGGAATGGCCCAGCCAGAGCCCAGACCTGAATCCAATGGAACATCTGTGGGGTGATCTGAAGAGGGCTGTGCACAGGAGATGTCCTCGCAATCTGAAAGATTTGGAGCGCTTTTGCAAAGAAGAGTGGGCAAAAATTCGGCCAATTTCAGTTAGGGGTGTACTCCCTTTTGTTGCCAGTGGTTTAGACATTAATGGCTGTGTGTTGAGTTATTTTGAGGGGACAGCAAATTTACACTGTTATACAAGCTGCACACTCACTACTTTACATTGTAGCAAAGTGTCATTTCTTCAGTGTTGTCACATGAAAAGATGTACTAAAATATTTACAAAAATGTGAGGGGTGTACTCACTTTTGTGAGATACTGTATATATATCCATTAATTTACACACAATACATAATGACAAATGGTCTAAATACTTAAGTACATTAGCAATATATTTTTTATTTTTAATAAATTGGCACGGATTTCTAGAACCGTGTTTCATCATGGGGTATTGTGTCTAAATTAATGACAAAAAAATGTGGAGAGAGTGAAGGAGTCAGAATACAGAATTAAAAAGCTGTGTACATTCTCAATCTCAGTTATTTCAGAGAAGTGAGTCATTTGTCCCTGTATTCTGGACAGCAGAGACACAGAATATCAGTGTCCCATCCTGTGACCTTGAGGTGAAGAGGTCAGCGAGGGTTCTAGGACAGAGGAACGCTGGACAGACCGGAGGATATCCTGCTTCCACAGGAAGTCACATCCGGCATCCACAGGGCCTGATAGGACAGACACAGGGCATGTGGTGATGATCAGCTGACTCTGGGGTCTGGTGTGACCATCATGTTGTTGGGACTAATGATGGGAAAATCTTTGAACCTATTGTTGCTCATTGCTGTACCGGGGGTTAATATAGCCAATTCTTTGGCTATGAAGAAAGCTATAATGAATTTATAATGTCCCAGATTATATCAATAAAATACAGATTGTGGATACGTCGCTTACTTGACTTCCTTTCTTTAAGCTGTAATGTGTATAATGTCAACAGGTCAGACAGGAGTACTGATTGGTAGCCCAATAGTTCCATATATTACATGTCTACCATAACGCTTCAATGGTTGTTGAATTAGGTGGTTCGTCAGACTCACCAAATGAAAATGGGTGGTTTTAGTTTAAGGATAAATGCTTTTCTCCACGTTTGATAAAAGTCACCAAATTAGACAAATAACACTCAAATTTACATTTTGCAATCATTTGTTTTAACAAAAAACACAACTGCAATTTCCATGTGCATCACTCACTTTAGTGGCTGGTATTGCCCCTTTGGCAGAAATAACTTGCATGTAGGCGTTTCTTGTGACATCTTGTCTATTATTCTTACATCCACTGGGAGGAATTCTTGCCCACTCTTGTTACAGAACTGCACGAACTTGGAGTTTGAGGGTTTTCTATAAAGTGCAGCCTGCTTCAAGCCCTTCAATTACATAACTCTTTTCATTCAACAGATTCTCTTACCCAGAAGGACTAACAGTTAGTTTATTGTTAAACCATTCTGTTGTGAATTGGTGAGTGTTTTGGATAACTGTCCTGTCGCTAAATCAATTTTTGGTTCAGTTCCAATTTTTTTTTTAGTAATGGCCTCACATTGTCTTCAAGTAATCTCTGATACAACGTGACTGAATGATCTGTCGCGACCGTGCTTAATGGGTAGTATGAGGTTCTGTGCAAAGGCTTGTTTTCCCCAAACATATGGTATCGCAGCCAAACAAATACACCTCTGACTCGTCGTTTCAGAGTACATTGTTCCAGATTTCAATGTTCTTCACCCAGGGGTTATCTGAACCTCCATTCAGCATATTCTTTTTGGAGAACAGCTTCCCCCATCCTGACCACCTGGACACATTTGTTCAGTCTCTTTCTGGCAGCTGATCCGCATGTTTGGTTGGGGCATGATATGCCTCAAGAGCCCTGGATGTTACCCCGTTTCTTATTTTTAATTTCTTTGAACCTTTAAGTGACCTCGTGGGTTGAACTGGGTGAGACCACTTATCCTTGATAGATTGAATTTTGAAGATTATCTTTTGAAAAGTTGAGAGATCGACTTCACATTTCTTAACCGCTTCCTGAGTCAAGGCAATTAATGATCTGAGGGAATGTATGGTAAAGACCATACTACATATCTGATTTCATCTAAGGCTGGACCCTCCAAGTCTGTCTGAAATGATATTAAACAGGTTTAGAGTTGGGCATTCTTTACATACTTTTTTCATAGATAGGGACCTTCTTTAGGAGAGGATGTGTTCAATTCAAACCCATGCTTGCACTGTGTCCCAGAGGCAACGGCATAGAACATTTCGATACACCCAAGTTGACATTCAAACATTTGATGGGGACACCCCCAGAAAGTAGGGGTGTATTTACTTTTTCCAAACAACAAAACTACAGTGGATATAAAAAGTCTACACACCCCTGTTAAAATGCCAAGTTCTTGTGATGTAAAAGAATGAGACAAAGATAAATTATGTCAGAACTTTTTCCACCTTTAATGTGACCCATAACGTGAACAATTGAATTGAAAAACAAACAGAAATCTGTGAGGGGGAAAAATAAAAAACTCACAATAACCTGGTTGCATAGGTGTGCACACCCTTAAACTAATACTTTGTTGAAGCACCTTTTGATTTTATTACAGCACTCAGTCTTTTGGGTAGGAGTATTAGCATGGCACATCTTGACGTGGTAATATTTGCCCATTCTTCTTAGCAAAAGCGCTCCAAATCTGTCAGATTGCGAGGACATCTCCTGTGCACAGCCCTCTTCAGATCACCCCACAGATGTTCAATTGGATTCAGGTCTGGGCTCTGGCTGGGCCATTCCAAAATGTTAATCTTCTTCTGGTGAAGCCATGCTTTTGTGGATTTGGATGTGTGCTTTGGGTCGTTGTTGTGCTGAAAGGTGAACTTCATCTTCAGCTTTCTAACGGACACCTGAAGGTTTTGTGCCAAAATTGCCTGGTATTTGGAACTGTTCATATTTCCCTCCACCCTGACTAAGGCCCCGGTTCCAGAAAAACAGCCCCAAAGCATGATGCTGCCACCACCATGATTCACTGTGGGTATGGTGTTCTTTGGGTGATGTGCAGTGTTGTTTTTGTGCCAAACATACCTTTTGGAATTATGGCCAAAAAGTTCAACCTTGGTTTCATCAAACCATACATTTTCCCATGTGCTTTTGGGGGACTTGATGTTTGTTTTTGTATACTTACGCCGGGCTTGGATGTTTTTCTTTGTAAGAAAAGGCTTCCGTCTTGCCACAGAATACAGGAGATTGTTGTCACATATAGCACACAGCCAGTACTTGCCAGAAATTCCTGCAGTTCCTTTAATGTTGCTGTAGGCCTCTTGGAAGCCTTCCTGACCAGTTTTCTTCTCGTCTTTTCATCAATTTTGGAGGGACGTCCAGTCCCTCTTGGTAATGTCTCTGTTGTGCCATATTTTCTCCACTTGATGATGACTGTCTTCACTGTGTTCCATGGTATATCTAACGCTTTGGAAATTCTTTTGTACCCTTCTCCTGACTGATATCTTTCAACAATGAGATCCCTTTGATGCTTTGGAAGCTCTCTGCTGACCATGGCTTTTGCTCTGAGATGCAACTAAGAAAATGTCAGGAAAATCCTACTAGAACAGCTGAACTTTATTTGTGATTCATCAGAGTCACTTTAAATGATGGCAGGTGTGTAATGACTTCTATTTAACATGAGTTTGAATGTGATTGGTTAATTCTGAACACACACATCCCCAGTTATAAGAGGGTGTGCACACTTATGCAACCAGGTTATTGTAAGGTTTTTATTTTTCATTTTTCCCCCTCGAAGATTTCAGTTTGTTTTTCAATTGAATTGTTCACATTATGGGTCACATTAAAAGTGAAAAAAGTTCTGACATGATTTATTTTTGTCTCATTCTTTTACATCACAAAAACCTGGCATTTTAACAGGGGTGTGTAGACTTTTTATATCAACTGTACATTTGTTGTTGTTTTTTATTGACATTTGTTATTAAATGACTAAAGTAATTAAATTACTTAATTGTCAACAATGTTGAAATTCAGATGATATTTCTTTATGTAACAACAGAAAAGCCACCTTTTCTGCGGGTGCTCCAACATCCTCAAAGCCCTGTAAACACGGCAGCTACTCGGTTACCTTGTGTGCTATCAGGGTTGTGTGACGCCACGTTGGGTCAGACTCCCAGCCACAGATTCAACCACAGTTGGGTTTCAGAAGCTATTTTCTCCTTTGCTTATTTCTTCTCTCCCTCCATTGCCATCCCTCTTCATCAACAAACCATCTGATTGCATTATGTAAACCACATCCTTCTCTTCCATCCTGTCTACGACGTTGACTCATCTTCAAGTCGGGCTCTTGTCAGCGTGTAGGCTGCAGTAGACTTGGTGAAGATAAAATAATGCAATGACAAAAAAGCTGAGTGTCCAGTGAAGACGAGGAACTTGCCAGTCTGCTCAGATAGAAATAAAAGCCATATTTCTGGAGAGATCTAGGGTAAAGCCCAGCGGAGTGCGACTGCAAATAAATACTGACCAGCTCAAAGGGGACAAGAGTGAAGACAGAAAATAGGGACAGAATCTGATCAGACAAGAGTAATTACTTTGTGATCTGGACTGACTCCATTATCAGTTCCCCCCACCCGCCATCCTTTTCCACCAATCCTTCCACTTGATCCCTCAAACCTCAGATTCCTGACTTTCTTTTTCATCCTAAATGAGAAAACCCTGCGGTGACGTCTCTCTCTAAACTTTGTAACATCTTTCACATCTCTGTCAAAGGTATCTCCGTCATCTCCTTCATCCTCCGTACCTCTTTCATCCTCTGTTTCTCTGGTTCTCACTCTATCTAGGGTCTTAGCAGGAATCCGGGGCCCAGCCCTGAATCGCTATCAGAGCGGGGCAAAAGTGGACCCACCCATCCCCTGCAACTGCAATGCTGCTCTCTCATCATTATCTAGAACAGTTGCTGACCAGTGGGCCAGGGTCAGTGCTAGAATGGTTAGAGCTGGTGCTAGAATGGTTAAGGACACTGTTGTGTAAGTGGTGTTAAACAAAAATACATTACACTGTTCTTCCACAATTCTTTGTACACTCATAAAAGCAATATAACGTCCATCTGTCCAGCCTAACCAAACAAAAGGAGTGTCTGTGATATGGTGGCATCTGTTAACGGTATTGCACTGCCTTGGCTCCGCCCCTGAACGCTGATTAGAACACAGCAGCTATTTAAATAATCACTTTGCCTCTCCCCTTCACTCTCTCTCCCCAAGCCTCCATCATTTCTCAGGTGATCAGAGAAGCCGGTTCGCTCCAACCCCAAAACACCCCACCCGCCTCATTACCCAAAACCTCCAGGAGAGAAAACGGTGGCACCGCATATGGTTGTTGAGTGGGAGAGGGGGCGTGGGGTAACACGGGATGTTTTAGTAAAGGAAGGGGCGGAAGCGGGAGGTAGAAGTGAGAGAGGGCGGGAGAGAAAGACATCCCCCCTAACTCCTCAAGTAGGGCTCGTGTATCAAACAGAGTGAGAGAGGAGGGACGTAGAGAGGTCTGGAATATTTCTAAAGAGCAGTTTAGTGGCCTAAACTGCTGTCAGAGACAACAGCGATCCTCTCAGACACAGGGGACTAACTCCAGTCACGACTGGGAGGAGGGAGCCGACACTCCAAGTGACCCTTTCGGATGAACGAGGCTGCAGAGAACACAGCAGGAGATTACCACCAGATCTACATGAGGCCAGCATTCCCTAACACCATCACTACACCAGTGCCTCTCCACTTACCTAACACTGGGAACAAATCTCAACTAATACAGACCAACTACAAGTGAGGACCCAGACAGGAGGATCTGAGGGGAAAGTCAAGAGAAAACTTACAAAAAGCCTGTGAAAGTTGGCCATCGGCTTGGATAAGCGGTTAACTGAAGGAGACTTCCACTGCCACTTAAGCGAGAAGGGAGAGAAAAGCGGGGAAGAGACCGGCAAGGAACAGAAAGAGGCTCTGCCAGGCTCCGCGTCAATGTGAGTGAAAGCATAGTTACGGGAAGGGAGTTTAAAACGTTCACAAAAATTCGCAGCATTTTTTTAAATCTTCAGCACACTGATAATTAAATGCATTGATATTCAAGTTAGAGACGGGGGGTGGGGGGTGGGGGGTGGGGGGTGGGGGTCAATGTGTATAGCTGCCAGTCAAAAGACAATAAAAACTTGGAACAATAGTGCTTCTTCAGAATGTTCTAGATTAGATAATAGGTTTAAAAAATATTTTCTTAAAACCTAAGGCTCTGCTTGAATGTAGTTCAGTGGTATTAGCAACTGTAAAGTAACATGAAAGGAAATGATTCAGCCATGTCTACAGAGCGTGCAAAAAGATTGATTTAGGTTGCCGAGATTGAGGAACAATGATGAATCGTTTCAGAAATAATAACACTCCCAAGGGACATAAACCAAGTGGAGCGGCCAAGTGGAGGTCTATTTCAGATCGTGGCACAATGTCCGACTCTTCCTGCCCTCATGGCCTTACCTGAACAACACTTGACGAACAATGGTTGACTGACGTGGAGCGTAAACACCCATCCAGGCAGATGTCTTCCGCAGTATGGTCAGACTCAGGGTTAAAGGTCAAATGTGGGAGCCTGGAGATGTTCGTTTGTTGGGTGAATGTAAAAAGGGGTGGAACTGAAAAGACAAATATCCAGACATAAAACTGCACCTGTGGAAGGGCGGTAAAGCCACACACAGTACATAAGAACTGAGACTCGTAATACGAGGATGAAGAACAATAGCAAATTGGCGCAAAGAAATACTGCTTCAATTGTCCAGAGTGTGCTTGAACACCACCAAATCATATTATTTTCTTTCCTTTGACATTATTTGTACCCGCACCTGTGGAATATTGCACAGTACATCACGTTAACACAGCATCTAAACTGTGTTAAGTGCTATAACATGACTACTCTGATGTCTCCAGACAGATTTATCACACTGGGGCCGAGTGGTGCTGAGTGCTGTCCAGGTCCGGGGTATTCCTGGACACAAGACTGGCAGCTGACCTCGGTCCATTGTTCAGGCTGGTCAGGTCAATGCTTAGCTAACACGGGGGAGGGGACGCTATCCTGTCGCAGATAACACAATGTCAGTTAAGAGTGGTAATGAAACGGATTCACAGAAA
>JACXGI010004836.1:25537-51140 GCA_016801175.1 Esox masquinongy
CACACACACACACACACACACACACACACACACACACACACACACACACACACACACACACACACACACACACACGTTTGTTTTTATATCCTCATGGGGACCTGAAAAACAAAATTGAATGTTCCCTTGCCCTAATCTTAACCCTAACCCTTACCCCAACCTAAACCTAACCTCAATAAAGTAACATTTATGCCTACATTTTATCTAGATCTAATGCCTAACCCTAACCCTAAACTTAACAAACAACACCTGGACCTTAAAGAACCCCCAATTCTAACTCTAAAATTTATTGTAAGTTTGACCGTAAACCCTGAGCCTGAAATTGACTTTTGCCTCATGGGGCCCTCAAAAATGTCCCCACGAGGCATGTTTTTCAGGTTTTACTATACTTATGGGGACATTTTGTCCCCACAAGGATATAAAAACAAGCATGCACGCACGCACGCGCACACACACACACGCACACGCGCACACGTGTGTAAACAGTCTTTGAGTTTGTTCTCTTGCCCTTCACCTTATCCATCATCATCGTCCATTCACCCACTTCTGGCAATTAGGTTCCTTCCCTGTGGGCCAATCTGCTTTCAGATAACCATCCTGCTCTGATAGATGATATGAGAGTTTACAAATTACGTTGTGCACCCGGCCTTCCTGTTCCTCTATCAGACTCCTCTAACCTCGCTCTGAACTCTTGGCCATTCTACCTTTGAAGAATAAACTTCAAGCTATGATGTTGATGGGGACCAGGGAACCGTGTCAGAGACGACTTTGAGAAAGAGACTAAAAATTACATTTAAATGAAAAGACTTTATAGTTTAAATTAGTTTAAACTATATACATCCAGAGTATATGGAATGGCTGTTGAAGAACAAGGACCCTGTTATAGATGTTCAAACTAGTTCAGTCAAGAAACAAAGATCCATTATATATGTTTCTTGGCTGAACCAGTTTGAACGTCTATAACGGATCTTGTTTCTTGGCTGAAGCAGTCTGAACAAGATCCGTTATAGACGTTCAAACTGGTTCAGCCAAAAAACAAGATTTGTTACAGACGTTCCATGCAGCTGTGTTGTCCTGTACTGTTTATAATCCATCCACGGTGGCTAACCTCCACCCCCCCCCCCCCCCCCCCCCCCAGATCATCATGAGTATGATCGGCACACTGGAGAAGGGGGCCCACCACCAGGCTCTGGACCTGTCTGAGGAGCTGTCTCCCCACCACCACCAGCAGCACCACCATCACCACCACCTCCAGCATTCCAACTCCCTGGCCTCCACCGCCCCCGCGGGAACTCCCTCCGGTGTGGTGGTGCCACCCCCGTACTCCGCAGCTGAGAGCGGGGGAGCCGGCAGCGACGCCCCCCTGGAACTCCGGGGCTCTCTGGACTGCTGGGCGTGCTCGGTGCTGGTGACAGCCCAGAACCTGGTAATTGCTGGGATCAACGCCTGCCTAGCTGGACTGGTATTCGGACTCATCCTAACCCCCGCCATCGTCATGGTGGTCTTCGGGTTCCTCTGTCACTCTACGGTGAGATGGGAGAGGCGGGGTCTACAGGGCGCGCGTGTGTACATGTAAAGTTGCACAGATTTAAATAGCTCGGGAAGTTATTAATTCTTTACCTCTCCTTTTCAAGTGTAGTGGAAATATGGAGGAGAGGCTTTGGTCAACTCACGCATCTTCTGAAATTCCTGAGTATAATTTGAATCTGTATCTGACTGAAAGAGCGTTTGCTTAGAAAATCATAACATACGGGCCTTCCATTAGTAACCAGATAAGAGATCAGATTAATTACACATATCAACATGTTATTAAGGGAGTGACATACTGATAATTCACAAGTGCCACACAGTAAACCCTAAAACTCCCACCAAAACATTCCCCCTCCAAAAGTTTGAAATAGTTTAGCAGAAGATTAGGGTGATGTTTGGCCTCCTGTAATGGGTTTCATAAGTAGATTAGGCTAAGGGTTCCTCAGATGTTTAAGATCAGGGATCTCTTTCCCAAATGGCACATCTTTTAGCCATGTAGGGGCCCTGGAGTTCTGGTCACATGTGGCTCACCAAATACCGCAGCCTGGTTTTTCAATCAGACTGGACAGATCAGGAGACCGTGTTGAGTCAGTGGCGAAACCTTTAGAGAAGACAGGCAGGTGGGGATTAGCCAGCCTGGCTGGCCCCACATCTGTGTCTCAGCCAGCTCCTATAAATCTGAGACTGGTCTATTTTCTCAAACACACACGCACAGGTTCACAGAGAAGACGGTGCACACTTACGCTCACACAAACAGAATGCACCCTGAAGAACTCTGACACATGCAAACACACATCTGACACATGCAAACACACATCTGACCCCAGTAAAGTCCAGGTACCATCCTGCCAGCGCTACAGGTCCTCATGGTGAGAGTTGGAATGGGAATAAGACATACTGGTCTGAATAGCTTACTAATGATCCGGGGTGTATATTCAGAGACGTTACAGATTAGACTCCACTCTGACCAATTAGAAATCATGTGACACCAGATTAAGAAGAGATTAAGGAGGAGGGAGAGAGAGAAAGATCGAGAGACAGAAAGAGAGAAGGGGGGGTGGAGAAAAGAACGGAGGAAGGAATGTTAAAGCTAGCTCAAAAGCTGCCTGTCACAAAATGGTGAATACCACCAACTCTGAAAATCCCCTATCAATTCTGAAAAGAGTGGGCGTTCAGTAACCAGTTCAATTAACTTTTCACTTGAAACATGAAGATTTAAGACTTAGACACACAACTCGATGAACATAAAAAATACGTTATTTTGGCTATATGACATAAAACCCCTTGATGAGGCCTCCAAGTAAAAACAAACAGACATTCTTGTCCCTCCCTCTACCTCTCAACCTCCAGCACCCCTCTTGGTACCTCCTCCATCTCCTCCCTCCCCCTCATTCTGTTCGTAGCACACGGTGATAAGGACTCAGCCCCTCAATGTTCCCTGCCCGTTCCACACATATTCTCCGAAACCCCTTCTCCCACACACTAACTACATACCACAACAACAGGCGGCCATTATAGAATATGAACGTCCATGGGTATTACACTGATGTTCCACAGCCGGAGTATAACGGTCTATTACTCACAGTTGTGCTATGGAAAGGCCCGTGTGTGGTGGACAGTAGGAGTATGTGAGAACCAAACACATAGGGCTTGTGAATGTTGCTGAATCTGTGTGTGTGTTTGTGTGTGTGTGTGTCAGACAGCAATCTGCTCTGTGTCTGTCCTGCATCTCGTTCTCTCATTCCACCCCTTGTCCTCCATCCTTCTCGGCTCGAAGAAGGGCACTGAAACCAATCGCTCTCTCTGTCTGTTCTCAGAACACTCCAACAGCAAACATGATAACTTTCCGACTGTTGGAAACCATAGCTTGTTAAAGAACACTATGACATCAGGGCAATACGGTTGCATTTACGTAGCATTACCAGTGTCAACATACAGTTGTAACAACATTCATAATCTTGGATAAATGAGCGGCTATTCTTCTCAGTCCGCTAAACATTCAAGTGAAAAACAAATCCACAGGAAAACACACATAACTAAATGTCCACTCCCGCCTCCAGGTGCGTCCTCACGGGACGTCCCGCTACTGTTCGGACCTGCTGAGCGACGGTGGCTGCGTGGCCCTCCTGGTGGTGGGTTTCCTCCTGGTCACGCCCCTCCTGGTCCTGGCTCTGGCCGCTTACTGTCGTCTAGCCCGCCACCTCCAGCTGGGCCTCTGTTTCATACCATACTCCAGGGCCGTCTACAAGAACCTGCCTGCCACACAGCACCGGGGCCTGGCCGGAGGCTGTTGCGGAGGGGGCAGCGGGGCTGGAGGGGAGGGAGCCAGGAAGGGAAAGGTCTGGGTGTAAGGCGAGGGAGGGGACAGAGCCTAAAGAAGGGAGGACAGAATGTAAGGAGGAGACAAAGAGGGTAGAATGGTGTTAGAAAAGGGAGGAGGACAAACATCACAGGTCACATCTGTGGAGCCTACAGTACCACAGGTTAAAGAACAGTGTAACCCACTCCTTGGGAGGAAAACATACATCCGGCCTGACTTCAAACCCCCATCACAACAGCCCAATTTAAGTTAAAAGTCGACTTTCAACCTTTGTGACAGATTGATAGTAATACTAAAATGAACAGCAGTGTTTTAGAGGCGCTGGGCAGGATGGAGTACAAGTCAACAGCATACATCTCAACCACACTGAAAACTTTGTTTCGTTTCTTCAGTGAAACACTGGACATTGTGTTAAACGGTTAAACGTGAAGACTATCACTGTTGTGTGTTCATTATGTTAACATTGGATTCAACACAATATATTTTACATTTATCCACTGTACAGGACCTATATTTGTGTTTAGTATTGTCTTGTCTAGTTAATTAACTACAATGAGTTAAAGAATAAACGTACTAACTACTGTTGCCACGAATACTACTGTTTCTTATATGCATTCTAGTATTTTTTCAAATATAGCCTACTTGAAATCAATTGGAGTGGTTTCGTTTTTATTTAAAAAATAGAGTTAATTTTAGGTATGCATGCATGCAAACCTGATCAATATATCAATAATATGTATACATACTACTGCCTCTAGATTGTAGATGTTATTGTATTACTAAATTACAAGTACAACTGGTAGGTGAACACAAGCACACACTAGTGTTAATTTTGGCAGCATTTTCATTTGAGTGTTTATCTGTCTCCTACAACTCTGGACAACAGGTCTACTGTAGTTGGACAATGTTGTGTACCACCGCACATGATGAAAGTAAGAAATGACCTAAATATGCCGTATTTCATAGGAAAAAAGCAATGTATGAATTAAGAGACTAAAATTACCAACTTTTAGTTGCATTTTAGTAATTTCATTTTTTCTATGAATTACTGCATATTTAGGCTACCTCTTACATCCCATCGTGTGCAGAATCAAAAAGTGTTGTCCAACTACATTAGGGTTGTTGTCCAGGGTTTTAATATACTGATAAAAACTCTAAGGGCTGGTTTCGCACACATTGATTAAGCTTAGTCTAGGACTAAAAAAATCCAGTTCAATAGAAAACTCCAATAAGCTCGTTTTTTTAGTCCTAGACTAGACTTAATCAGTGTCTGCGAAACCAGCCGTAGAAAGACTAAAATTGGTGACTAAATTTCAAAAATATATTTTTTTGTATTTATTATGAAGCTGTACAAATACCAAATTATCAGTGATACACCAAGTACAACAGTAGAACATAAGTAAATTTTAATGTTATAGAAAGAACATTTATACCAGAGAGTACATTGACACATTATATTCAGAATCAAAGAAATATTTATGATCTTAAGATTTTATTCGTTGGTAGAGTATTCGACTGTTTTAAAACCTTGTTCCATTTCCTTTTGGAGAATAAGAAAACAAGGTTTTCTGTTTTAAAATGTACATATATGAATGTGAAATTTGGCCAAAATAGTAATAAAATGCATTAAAATTTTAAGTTTCTTATCACTTCGAACATAGGTAAAACGAATGACTAAAAAACAAGCAATACATCTTTCCAGAGTAGGATGAAATCATTTTAAATAATATCAATTATGAATCAAATTTGAACTTGCCAAAAAGCATCAACATGAGCACAATGCCAAAACAGATGGACCGCCATCTCTGGGCGTTCGTCACAGAAGGTACAATTACAAGATGTTAAACTTATTCATGTAGTGATTTGCAGGATCATGTCTAGGGACAATCTTAAAAGAAACTTCTTTGACATAGTTCAATAAAAAGTACAGGTGGGACAACAACCAGCCTTTCCCCCAACATATCTCTAAAAACAGTACCAACAGGGCATGACACAGGGAGAATCACCCAGAGGGGACCGAGCGTGAGACCAGCTACGTCCCATTTACATTCGGTTTAGTCTGATTTTGTTGGGGTCTCCCTCTTAGAAACACGTCATTTCACCCTTGGGCTAAACCATAAATCATTCGTCACTAAGAGCGCAGTGTGCATGGTCCATGTTCCATGCTTGTTCACGACACCAGCAGCATCTGTTTTTTAGCTTGATGGCACCATCAAGAACATATGCGCATGTTTTATAACACGAAAGGAGTTGATTTTTAAATGATAACGGTCCCTTTTAAGTGACAGAAAAGTATTAGATTTTGATCAAATCGTTAAGAGTATGTTATGTTATGCACTTTTGCTTAGTACCTCCATTTTCACTTATAGGACTATATGAAAAGCTTGGGTTCACCATAGTAAGAACCAATACTGCACTAAACTTGAATAATGTGCACATCAATCTGATTAATTAAAAATGTAGTTGATATGTTAAACTTCTGATAATGTTAAATTAGAGCAAAGGCTCTGGCAAGCATGGAACATAACCCTTTTTTGTATCACTAATGCTTACTAAGTAAATCTGAATGTACTATCCATTAAAGTCTACAGTCCAGACATGCATTATTTTAATGTTACATATCCTAAATACAAATGTTTCTATGTTAAAAATGACAGACACCAAATTGATTGACAAAACTTAATTTTCCTTCTTCAACAAAACATTCAGAGTGTTGGAAGAATGTATTCATCATTTCAGAAAGCGTACATATGCGCTTGGTATTGTGTCCACCATCTTAAGGACAGAGCATGCTGGGTAACCATTATGCTACAGGGCAGAACTGTAGTCACTAAAATGTGGTTAAAGTAAGCATTGCAGCAACGACAAGCAGCATGGCATTTCTATGTCTCTGGGGCTCCACCGAACCACAGTCTGTGCCATTTTTTCCCAAATGCAGAAAGCTTAGGACAGAAGTGAATTATCACAAGTGTCTGTCTTGACAATTTTTTTTACAACAAATTCTCCTGGAAGTCACAGAGAACCCTAGAACAATAGCCAGAGATCTGCAGTCCTTTCTTGCCTTGGCTAAGGTCAGTGCACCTGGATGATCCTTCAGAGTTCTGGAACAATGTTCTATTGACGGATGTGTCAAAAGTGGAACTTGTAGGTTGACATGGTCTCTGTTATGTTGGGCGAAAACCAAACACAGTCTTCCAAGGTAAGACCCTCATACCTTGGTGGTAGTGCCATGGTTTGGGGATGCTTAGCAGCTTCAGGACCTGGATACCTGGACCTGACCCACGTTAGTAACGCACAAGGATCAGGATAATAAGTATAACAATGTTAGTTAGCTTTTGCTGGGGGTAACTAAGTTAGTTAGCTTTTGCTTGGGATAACAGGGCTAATAGGCTAGCTTTTTTAGTTTGTTATGGAAAACGTGACAGATCTATCAAAGTTATTGTATGTTCAAGTGTTTTAATAAAACAAGTGAATGATAGTCATAAAGTAAATTCATTGCTAAGAAAATCAAAAATGACTGCAGTCGCTGGTTGTTGTCAGTATAGTTATATAATCTGTTAATTGTTTGATGCGTCAAATAGAGTAATTTAACATGTTAATTTTGACATGCAAAAATCCAAACAAGGTTACATAAAAAAATTCCAACACACTGCCAAAGGAGCAGCACAATGTCTGTGTGTGTAGTGAGCACTTCACACAAGAAGACGGAGGGATTTGCTGACCAAGGTGATGGGTAGAGATAAACACAACGACGTGTTTTGAAGCCACGCGCAGTTGTCCACATTCCAGTGCAGACCCCAGAGAACTGTCGGCGAAAAGCAATCTTCTGCCCACAAACATGAAAGAAATTGACAAATTTGACAAAAACAACATTAACTATGAGATCAGGAAGTCAGCATCCCTCCATCCTCATTGCTTGTTGTAGATTTTTAAAAAACGTGATTACCTCCAAACACGTAACTGAGGGTAAAATTTGGAAACTCATACCCAACTTTCAGAATGCAATGACAAACTGCTTTCAGTCTGTAGACACATTATCTGCTAAACGGTTCTGAGGTGTTTTGGATTCTGGAGTTGTCCTTTAGTAGATCATTTAATTGACCTACAATGTATTAATTTAAGTTGAAAGGGCAGGATTGTTAACAGCTAGCAACAGTGAAAGGATATGTATACACTTTCTACAACGTTTAATTGTGTCTCATCCGACCACAACACACAATTCCAATTGTTCCAAAATTTCCTGGCAACATTCAGATGCTGCAATTTGTGGGTAGGACTCAGTAAAACCTTTCGTGGTACTGTACGAAAAATCGAAGTGTTCGTGTACACAAATGTCAGAAACACCGTCAGATTTTGATGCTTCACCTCGCAGCAGTTTTACACGCTCAATTCGAAAGATGGCTAACACTTCCCCTAAGTACGGTTATTTCCATAATGATCGCTCACTTCTAAACGCCGATGAAACGTTGGTATACAAACTGAATACGCACTGCAGACACTCCCTGGAAGCTAACTTTAACTTTGAACAATATACCAGGGGAGAGCGCGAACGCAGTCCCCCACTACCAGAAATTATGCAGTCGCGATTCCCACATTTGGGGAATTCGCAGGGGTCAGCACAGCCGGAGTGCAAAGGCTGAGGTGACTCTGGTACACATGTGCGCGCTTCGGGACTCATGTGTACCATCTGCTACACGTGTCCCCTCTCAGCGTACTCATTTGTAGCAGCCCCCTATAGACCCTCTTTGTGTATTTAAACAACATTCCGAGATAGAGGAACCTTTAGTTAGGGAATTTAATGCACTTTTGTGGAAAAACTTATTGAGTTTTATGCATTTTGGCCGTTTTCAGCACAGAGAATTCCGCTTAAAATGCACCAAAACGCCCTAAATGAGCTATTCCAGTGTCCATATGGTGTTCAGGAGGTCATTGCTGACATGCACATTGACATGCACATTGAATTTGAAAAAAAAAAAATATTATTTGGAAAAATAATATTTTTCATAAAAAAATATGTACTTCATTTTTTTATTTTTCCTCCAACATCAATAGCCAACAATGTCTGTTATATTTGGTTGTGTATGCATATAGTTGTGTACGCATTCTTTCAATTCCACACATTCCAATTTGAATTACTAATTATTACTGCTTAACTTACTGTTTTATCTTCTATTGATGAGTAATGACTGCTAAGATTACTGGGTTTTATCTTCTATTGATCATTATTTGTAGGGGTTGCTCTACACATTGTACCCCAGAATCAGGTCTCCTGCCTGGGTAAAGACTCTTGATGTGGCCGGGACTCAAACCGAGAAATGCTACACATGTGTACACATTCTTTCAATTCCACACATTCCAATTAGAATTACTAATTATTAATGCTTAACTTACTGTGTTTTATCTTCTATTGATCAGTAATGACTGCTAAGATTACTGGGTTTTATCTTAATTTGATCATTATTTGTAGGGGTTGCTCTACACATTGTACTCCAGAATCGATCTCCTGCCTGGGTAAAGACTCTTGATGTGGCAGGGAGTCAAACCGAGAAATGCTACGCATGTGTACGCATTCTTTCAATTCCACACATTCCAATTAGAATTACTAGTTATTACTGCTTAACTTACTGTGTTTTATCTTCTATTGATCAGTAATGACTGCTAAGATTACAGGGTTTTATCTTCTATTGATCATTATTTGTTGAAAAACCTTGTTGTTTTTTTAGAATTTTCTACAAATTCACTAAAAATAAAACAGAAATATCACATTTACATGCTTACCAAGTGGTCAAAATAATAGAAACACCACATGAAAAAGGAATGCTATTTTAAAATAACTAAATCACAATTGAAAAGGTAGATACAGAGGTTGCATGAAGCAGATACGCAGTAAATGTGTCAGCTATAAAAAAGATAACTGACACAAGATAGCTGACACATAGATATAAACCCTATTGTGCAAAAAACGTTTCCTCATGATGTTCCAATATTCCAGGATTATAATGTCCCAATACATGCTGATAAATAAATTCACCAGTTTGACGTCAAAAGCCTTCCTCCCAAACCCGGCAGCTGAAAAATATCCTGACAGGATTATGCTGCCACCTTCATGCTTCACTGTAGGGATGATTTTGGCCAGGTGATGAGCATTGCATTGAGGCATTCAGGCCAAATATTTCAATCTTGGTTTTCATCAGACCAGAGAATCTTGTTTTAATGATCTGAGTGTCCTTTAGGTGCCTTGTGGCAAACTCTAGGCAGGTTTTCTTGAGCCTTTTACTGAGGAGGGGTGTTTGTCTGACCTCTCTATCATACAGGCCTGATTGGTGGAATGCTGCAGAGATGGTTCATGTTTTGGAAGGTTCTCCACACTGGAACTGGCATCTCCACACTGGAACTGGCACTCTGTCAGAGTGACCATCGGGTTCTTGGTCACCTCCCTGACCAAGGCCCTTCTCCCCCGATTGTTCAGTTCAGCTATGCGGTTAGCTTTAAGAAGAGTGTTGGTGGTTTCAGGCTTCTTACATTTAAGAATGATGTAGGCCACTGTGTTTTTGTGTTGGTACGCTTCCGCAGATCTGTGAATTGACACCGTCCTGTCTCGGAGCTCTACAGACAATTCCTTTGACCTCATGGCTTGTTTTTTGCACTGTAAACTGTGGGACCTTATATAGACAGGTGTGCATTTCCAAATCATGTCCAATTAATTGAATTTACCGCACGTGGTAATTTCAACCAAGTTCTACAACTTGATTGTAGCTGTTTTTTCAATCAAGTTGTAAAAACATTTCAAGGATGGTCAGTGGAAACAGCATGACCCTAAACTCAATTTCAAATGTCATAATATGAATACTTCTGTAAATGTAATCTTTCTGGGGTTTTTTAAAATTATTATTTGCTTGTTAATTCTTGGTCATTATGGGGTACTCTGTGTAAATTGATGAGGACAAAAATCACTTGAATCCATTTTAGAATAAGGCTGTATGATGACAAAACGTGTATAAAGAAAATGGATACATATAGAATGTATATATGAATACATTCTTAAAGAACACTGTACATGTAAATAAATCCATCTCTTCCCTTCTAATCATGTAGGATTTGAGAATACATATCTACAGGTGTTGTTTTTTAGCGTCGGTGGTGTGGCAAGTCTTATAGTGCTTTTGAGTGTCTGTTTCTGCTTGGTGAAATGGACAGGTGAGCACCTATAATTTCCTTTGTCTGATTTTATAAATCTTAAATTACTGCTTCAGTATTTGAATAATATGTATAATGCAGCTAGTATATATAGCACCCAGCACAGTTGCCTCATGCAGTCTACATAAATACTGCTCACCAAAGGAACTCAAGTGGCCAAGGTGACATTTTGAAATATTTTCACTAACTTACAGTGTCTCTCAAAAGTATTCATACTCTTTGGACTTTTCATCATTTTGTTATGTAACAACATGACATCAAAATAGATTTAATGAGGAGTTTTTCCCTCTGATCAACATAAAAAAGTCCATGATGTCAAAGTGAAGAATTAAATCAACACATTTTTAAATAAATATAAAACAGAAATTAATCAATTGCATAAATATTCACCTAAAACACAACCGACTGAGCTGTGGTGCAAAGTGTAGTGTCATGTACTTTTAATGCACACGTATTATTTGAAAAATAACAGAGAGTTACAGAAGTACCTTTTCCTGTTTTTTTAGGAGTTTCTTGTGAAAATAAAGAAGACTATGTCAACACCAGCATCAGTTCAGGTTTGGTCTTGGCTTTTGTTCTAAAACTACATTTATTTGAGAATGCATTACCACTGTTGCCTTTCCAAACTAGATGAAATGTGAAATAAATGTAGAATTTTGCATAATATAACAGGAACCAGTGCTCCTCCTGAGGACATTGCATGTAATGACAGTGTTAGGACAGACACCACACAGGAGATAAAAATGTACATTCACATTTTCACAAGCATATGGCCCCATATACACATAGAATTGGAAGGTTTCAATGAAGAGTGTGTTCAGGTGATGACATGATGAGGGGGCATTCCCATAATGTCGTACCTTATTCTATCCTGGGAATGAGTATTACTGTCTAAACTGTATTTTTTTTGTCAAATTTTAGGAGCCAGCCATAAGCGACCCATTTATGGTAAATGTTTTTTTATTAATAGTTTTCAATGAAAGCACTGGCATGGAATTGTCCTAAAATTGTTTCCTCCTTTCAACAGAAAACAATGAGCATGATCCAACAAAGATGCAGCATGATCTAACCATAATTCAGCATGATCAAACCAGAATTCAGCATGATCAAACCAGAATTCAGCATGATCAAACCAGAATTCAGCAAGATCTATCCAGAATTCAGCAAGATCTATCCAGAATTCAGCATGGTCCAACCAGAATTCAGCATGATCAAACCAGAATTCAGCATGATCCAACCAGAATTCATCAAGATCCAACCAGAATTCAGCATGATCCAACCAGAATTCAGCAAGATCAAACCAGAATTCAGCATGATCCAACCAGAATTAATCAAAGTACAACTAGAATTCAGCAGGGTCCAACCAGAATTCAGCAAGATCTAGCCAGAATTCAGCAAGATCCGACCAGAATTCAGCATCACCCAAACGGAATGCAGCATGATCCAACCAGAATTCAGCATGATCCAACCAGAATTCAGCATGATCCAATCAGAATTCAGCAAGATCCAACCAGAATTCAGCATGATCCAATCAGAATTCAGCAAGATCCAACCAGAATTCAGCATGATCCAACCAGAATTCAGCATGATCCAATCAGAATTCAGCAAGATCCAACAAGAATTCAGCATGATCCAACCAGAATTCAACAAGATCTAACTGAAATTCAGCACGAACCACCAAGAAATCGCAACAAAACAGTTAGATTCAGCAATACACCAGTCAGAGATTTGAGTGAGAAAAAAAAGGAATTTCATACAGGTGAGCTAGATGTTATACACTTTAGAGTGGAATTTCTATAACCAATTTTACTTTTGTTTAATGATACCAATATGTCAATCGGTGATTGTTGCATGTTGAAGTAACTGAACCTTATACATTTTTCATCCCTAGAACTCATGAATATTTTGCGGCAATCAAGTCTCGGACGGCATTACTATGGTAAAGTAAAATCCCTTTAATTTGTAATTTACATTATCAGCTTGCAGCATTCTTTTTATGAATTTTGTTGACTTATTGTGAACTTTGACAGCAAACCAAGCAGAAATCAACCAACAAGCCAGAGCACAGATGGACATCCGCCAAAATGCAAACGATGCAGAGACCAACCAGGAGGATAGATCCCAAATGGACAACACTCAAAGAGGTATCCTATGCACTAGGCTTCACAGACATCTGGCATTTTATACATGCAAGAAACTAATGTGCATGAACAATTTACACATTTTTTGTAACTGCTGTATATTTTGTATGTTATAGCTGTCTTCAGTGACATCCTGGGACACACAAGAAACTAACCACACAAAAATCCCCTGTAGAATGTTACCTTGGGACCATCATGCACACATCACATCGACCATTTAGAAAGTTCCCCTTGATAATATTTTGCCAAAACTCTAGGAGCTTTATTGTATGTTATATTTTTGCATTACATTGTATAAGAATATAAGATTATGTCAATATTATATCTGTGGTAACATTGAAATGATAGTGTTTCACAACATTTATTCACCAGAAATTAATTTTGGTTCATACAAAAGCACAGACGAAAAGGTAGAATTTCTACTGACAACAGACGACAAACCTGCGTGAGCCAAAAAAGTCGAAAAGGAAGGTTTTGAGTGAGGAACAGAAGGGTTAAAATTAAGAGACCACCGCAAATTGAACACTTCTGTTCCTCACTCAAAACTTTCCTTTTCAACTTCTTGGAAAGGAAAGAAAAAGGTGCAGTGGTCTCTTAATTTTTTCCAGAGCTGTATATTATAAATTTGCAACAATGTATGATATGTTAGGAATTTACAAAAAAGTATTTATATGATATAAATTGTTGTCGAAGCAGTTCCCCAACTTTCCAAGTGGAGAATCATTTCTACATATTGCCCTTTAAGATACCAAGCCGGAAATGTTCTTGATTGCCTTGTTCCCTGTTTCGGGTTGGTTTGTCCATATGAACACATTTATTTTAGGACTAAAATTATGGCTGTTCTGTACAATATTTAATGAAAATCAGCTACATTGTTTCACATTCTTTTATAAAATAAAAATTGCAGTCAGAGTGCAGTTTCACTGCAATACACTGAAAGACCTTTGCTGGTGAGTTGTGTTTGACAATCACATGCCTATATTAAAGTCTGCTCTCTTTCTCTTTGTAGGACATTTTCAGGGCAAGCAAAACAAAGATAGTAAGTTATTCTTTATCTCACAGCATACTGTATAATCCTAATCATATAACTTAGCTTTTTTTTAATACAATTTCCAGGATGATGCCTTGAAAGGTGATATCAGAGATTATTCATCTTACCTGCATTTGCCTATACCTCAAATTTAGGCATTCAAACTGTTTTGAATGCCTAAATTGTTCCCTTTGTTGCTTTAGTTTTGCTTTTGTCTTTCATCAGTGGTGCACGCTAGTGCAATTTAGATATGCGCTAGATATCAGAACTGTGTTTTTAAAATCCTAAAAACAGCAAATTAAGCATACCTTATCATTAATCACGGTCAATAATTAATGGAACCTAATTCTTCACCTTTATAATATGCATGGTGCGTGCATGCCCCATCGGATTGGTGATTCACAAATAAATGATATCGTAATCTTCTTGATTGATGAAGTGACCTAAATACTTAGCTTAACTTCTGTCTAACTAATTTCTCATCAATACTGAGTGAGAGAAAAAAATCAGTCAGCACTTTCCTACATGTAATAGGTAGGCCTTGCTGATGTGATGTTTTTCGGTCCAACAGAGCGACATTAAATAGGGGTGCTGAGGGTGCTGACGAGATTCTGTCCACCACCAATGCGTTTGTCGGTCGGTGAGACGTGCGTCATTTTTGTCTGACGGACATGCATCGTCCATCTGTGCTCTAGGTTAACGCGTGTAATTATGGAGACGTGTCTTTCTGTACGTTCAATTTCCACAGCATCCCTGCTCAAAACATCTTCCCGGGGCCATTAACAGAGCCCTATTATGCAGTGCTATTAACTCAGCTCAGGTGCATAAGGTCAGGCTGTCCAAGCAGTGCGATGTTTACTGGGCTCCATGACCATAGGTTTCCTAGATATTTGCAGACTGTGTCCAGTCTATAAATATTCACACTGTGCATTGTAATCACATTAAACAGGCACCATTCTGAGAAGTGCTGGAGATGACCCACTGTACTACAACCATGGCTAGACCTCGCTATTTAACTATTTCACTTTACTGAATTGTTATATGTGAGATGTTCTCTGATTGGTTGCCAAATACAGGTTTGTTGAAAGATCTCTGGTAGCGTCTTATGTAGGGTCACCCTGTAACAGATAATGGAGCATCACATAACCCTATTTCAAACTCGCTCTCTTTCTTCCAGAATGTGAATATGAAAATCCTATCTACAACAACCGCATAGACCATCTGAACAAACGGTAGACGGAGATGAATGAGAAACGGTGTCTCAGCTATTTAGACACATGTGCATATGTATGTTTTAGGTTGCATTTCTCTTTTTTGGAAATAAAGTATGTCCCATCTTTAAAGTTTCTGTAAAGCATCAATACATTATCCAATATGAATAAGAGATGCTTATGAATAAGACACTTTTAGAAAGCGTTATGTGCAACCTTCATAAAGATGAGCAACAGACAATTACTTTTTTGTACTTTTTACACTGAAAATTTGAGAAATCTATCCTTTATTTAGGAAAAAAAAATTAGAAAAAAACATAAGGTCAAGGAATCTACATAAGATGGTTGAAGGTGGAGTATTGCAGAAGTTGGTTGGTCACCAAGTCTCTAAAACTACAATTAGACACCACCTACATGCTAAAGAGCTACAGTTAGGTCCGGAAATAATTGGACACTGACACAAATTTTGTTATTATGGCTGTTTACCAAAATATATTAGAGTTACAATTAAATAATGAATGGGCTTAAAGTGCAGTCTCTTGTGTGGACAGCATACTTGGTGATTCCACAAATGCTGATGTACTGTGACAGCATGTTATGATTTTGCTTTGGATAGACTGACCATGTATTTGTGGATGCTAGTATGATGCTGAGTTAATGTTTTAAGAGCGCAAAAGCATTTAAAATCTAATGTTCCCTGAACATTTCTAATGTGTTTATGTGTGTGGATTGGAGAAAAATAGACTTCCAACACAATTTTACAGCAGCAGCAAAGGCCCTTTATGCATACACAAATGCAGCAGATCTCACATTTCTCACTTTCCCCATCAACTCATCCCTGACCTCTAGGCTACATAGCTAGAGTCCCCCCCCCTCCTCAAATAAACCTGATCCCTCTGACATCAAAAACGTCCCTTGTGTCCTTCCTTTCCAACACATTTGTGCATGCTGTCTCTATATCAACTTCCCTGTTATCTCTCCCTGAGGAACTAACAACCAGATTTTTTCTTCCAGTGGTAGAAAAGTCTTCCAGCGTTAGATTCCAATTGTGTTCATTTATCAAAATACATTTTTAATTCAAAGACATAAATCACTGTCATTTTAATATGTTGGTAACGTTGGTGACATTTACCATAGTTTAATATGTTAGTAAGGCCAGTTAGTGCTGTATAGTGAATAGTCAGATTTTCCATTTTCCGATAAAGCACTGCCTATTGTGCATTTTGCTTAATTAGAAAAAAACTCTAAATCACTCCACTGTAACTCATAATACATTCAGAATATTCCACTGTGCCACAAATAATTTTATTTTATTTTACAGTTTCCGTGAGAAACATTGCTAAGCTTTCGCTTTACAAAATGACGTCAGTATATTTGCCTTCGACAGAAACCAATGAAAATGCTGAATTAATTGTACCCGGAAGTCACTCTGACGAATAATTGGTTGCATCGTTTCGCTCACGAGAAAGTGTTGGACTTGGAATATCACGACCTAAGAAGTTAGAATACTGTGGCGGAGAGTCAAATCACCCTGAACTCTAAATAAGTAGTGATGTGTTTTCTATTTTTTTTTTTATTGTTTTCAGTTAATATAAGTTTTGGGAACCAGGTTTTTCCATTGTTCGTACTGGAACAACAATAGACTCCATCATCATATCGAAAAGGACAAAGTGGGATACTATAGGAGATTCAGATGACTCAAACAAACTGCCGATCTATCAACACAAGGCTTCACTTCACAACAAGCGGTCAAGAACAATTCTTTCTTGGTTGTCACTGGCGAGACTGGCAGTGGGAAAACCACTCAACTTCCCCAATACTTGCATCAGGCAGGTACGTTTGTGCATAATTCAAAATTGACCACCAACCTCTTAACCCCTCATACGTCTACAAACATTTTATATAGGCCGATGGGTGAACTTTTGCTTACCTAGGATTTTGGAGGGATGGCAGGATTGGCGTCACCCAACCTCGGAGAGTGGCAGCCATCAGGGTAGCACAGAGGGTATCTCAGGAGATGCACTGTAGTTTTGGCAGAGAGGTCGGGTACCAAGTGCGCTTTGATGACTGCACGACAGAGGTGAGAGACCTACAGTAAACCTAGCTTCGTTCGAAAATAAGTAACTGTGTCATTATTAGTGATCCAATTCAATTCCGTAGTTGTGAACAGAGCAACAATACACCTACTACTGGAATTCTAAAAGTAATTCACATGCATTACATAAACATATCTCTTAGGTACTTTGAAGGTATTGTATGTTTATGTTTACTAAAATGGAAATGAGATTGTAGTGTGTTTACATAAAACATTTTACCATAGTATTTTCATGTGGTATATACAGAAAATTGTATACATTTGGTAAAAATGTTTTTTTATTTTAGCAATAAAGCACAAAGGGTTGTGGTTTATGCCAAATATACCATGTCTAAGGTCTGTTTTTAGGCTGCACGCATCAGAGTGCCTAGGCACAGTGCTTAGTCAATCCCTGAGATTACTTGACTAAACTGGTTACCAATGCAATTATAGCAGGAAAAAGAGATGATATCATACCTGTGATACATGAGACTCTATCAGCCAATAGGCATTCAGGAGTCAAGCTACCCATTTTATACCAAGTACTATAATGAGCAATGGTGCACTGCACCATAGTATATCACTGCACCATGGTACAATAAGTACAGTCTTCCATTATTTACCACATTTTCGTAGAAAAAAAGCCTAAGCTGCAAATGTGTGTCTCTAAATGGAGAGTTCTTTACGTGTGTTGTGAGGACATCGCCATGAAGTGGGTTGTGTTTGTGTTAACAGGACACGGTTGTGAAGTACATGACAGATGGCTGTCTGTTGAGAGAGATCCTTGCAGACCCTGTTCTGTGTCAGTACAGTGTGATTGTTCTGGATGAAGCCCATGAAAGAAGCCTGAACACAGTCAGTTGTTTCATTTATTCAACAATTTCCCCATATATAAGAAAACTACTTTTGCCATTTTGCTGTAAAACAAATTCCAGATCATAGCTTTTAACAGTTGTGTAATATGCATTTTACTGCAGGACATTTTGCTGGGTCTGTTGAAGCAGACTATTTCCCCTACAGATAAGGCCTCCAAGGGTCGCTCTGTCCCCCTCAAGGTGGTGGTAATGTCAGCCACCCTGGAGACAGACAAGCTTTCTGTGTTTCTGGGAGGCTGTCCTGTCTTTACCATCCCTGGAAGAATCTTCCCTGTTATTTCCAGGTTTGGCTGTGCCATTGGACAGAAAGATACAGAGTGCTCTGTTTACCTTAAAGAGGTATGGAGTGTGCTTTCTTTTACTGACGTTGGCCTACGGTTTTTATGATGAGTGGTTTTATCACCCAACATTCAGTAAAACGCTTCTGTGAACCCAATTTTAAAATTTTGGCTCAGCAAATGACATTGCCTTGACCAGCACTGCAGAAATTGCCATGAGCGAAATGCAAGTCTTCACTGTCACACAGTCACATGGCATCTGCACATGTGCATAGGTTACAGTGTAGCATCAACTGAGAGAGTTTTTACTGTATTGACCAGCTTTACTGTCTACTTTCTCCATCTTCATGTGTCATATGATTGACTCTACCACTGAAGATGCATTCCAAGTCATTGAGGGCAAAGATTAAGGATGCAAAACACAATTTGGCTTGTGAGCACTGCTTTCAAAAATAATGGCTGAAATCCTACAAAATCTCTGGAGAGTACCGTTAATACCGTATAGTCCTTGCTCTGTGTATTTTGTGTCTTTCAAAGGTATGGATATTTAGATTAGATTCAACTTTAAGGCCGGGTGTTTTGTAAAAGCACTTTGTGACAAATTAAATAAATTTGATTGATTGATTGAACTTTATTGTCATTGAACAGTACAAGTACAGTACAACAAAATGCAGTTAGCATCTAACCCGAAGTGCAAATAGAAGAGTGCAGAAATTTTACAAGTATTAAGTATAATGTATGTTACAAGTGGGATGTATATACAGCTCCGGAAAAAATGAGGAGACCACTGCACCTTTTTCTTTCCTTTCCAAAAAAATTGAAAAGGAAAGTTTTGAGTGAGGAACAGAAGCGTTCAATTTGCAGTGGTCTCTTAATTTTAACCCTTCCGTTCCTCACTTAAAACCTTCCTTTTCGACTTTTTTGGAAAGGAAAGAAAAAGGTGCAGTGGTCTCTTAATTTTAATTTTCTTTCTTAATCTTAATTTTTTCGGAGCTGTATGTGCAGTGGAGGCCAATGCAAGTACAAATGGCAATTCTAAATGTGCAGTGAAGGCAAATGAAGGTGCATGTGCAACTGAAATGCAGGGATAGCAGCAATGAGGAACTTCAATTGAATTCAAACGCATTTCTTGTCATTGACAGGTTGTCAAGGTGGCTTTGGATGTGCACACTTGTGAGATGTCTGGGGATATCCTGGTGTTTTTAACAGGTGTGCCTAATGGAAATCACCAACACTACAATAATGTCTACTGATGATCTGTGAATACAGGTTACTATTTTTCCTTTCAACTGTTTGTAACAGGGCAGTCTGAGATTGAAAAGGCATGTGACATGCTGTATGAGAAGGCTGAATCCATAGACTACCGTTACGATGTGCAGGACCGCAAGGTGGAGGGACTACTGATCCTGCCCTTGTATGGTTCCATGTCCACTGGTAAGCTGTGTGGGATGTAACAGGATTCAAAATAATGTAACTCATTTGTTTTTATTAACAAATCAGGTGTTTTTTATAAGCCGTTGTTACAACCCCGTTTCCCAAACATTTGGGACGCTGTGTAAAATGCAAATGAAAACAGAATGCAGTGATGTACAAAAAATTTGTCCCTATATTTAATTGAAAATAGTACAAAGACAACATATTGAAACTGAGAAATGTTATTGATATTGGAAATATACATGCCTATATTGAATTTCATGCCAGCAGCACGTTTGTAAAGACAGGTTCATTTTAATGAAAGTAACGTTGTAAGGTAACAACTGAAGGTTTAGGGCACCTAGTATTTTTCTGTAAAAACTATTATAATCAGTAGTAGACAAACACATTCTCTTTCACACCCAAGTGGATGATGTTTAGCATGTCAATGGCTTTGTTAAATCAAGTATTTGTGTCAACACAGATCAGCAGAAGCAGATCTTTCAGCCTCCCCCACCAGGTATAAGGAAATGTGTGGTCGCCACCAACATTGCAGCAACATCCCTAACCATCGATGGAATAAAGTGAGTCAGGCATTAAGGCTTGTCCAGGCAAAATATGAACCATATTTATCCATCAAATGTCATGACTGTTTTGTTCTCAACAGGTATATTGTTGACAGTGGGTTTGTGAAGCAACTCAACCACAACTCAAGGGTTGGCATGGACATCCTCGAAGTGGTTCCAATTTCAAAGTAAGTCTCTGAAGTCTCTGTTTCAGTGTGTCTGCTTTCTTCCTATTGAACAGGACCTTCATGTTGTCCGTGTTGTGTGGTGTTACAGGAGCGAGGCCCAGCAAAGGGCAGGCCGAGCAGGGAGAACCTCCGCCGGGAAGTGCTTCCGGATCTACAACCAGGAGTTCTGGGAGAAGTGCATGTCAGACTACACAGTTCCAGAGATCCAAAGGACCAGTCTCACATCGGTCATCCTCACACTCAAGTGCCTGGGAGTTCATGATGTCATTAGGTAGGTACAGCGACATGCTCAGGTGCCTGAAAACCGGTGGTAGAATAAGACTGTCGGTGATATAATCCAGCAAGTCATTTGAAGCCATGGTTGCTTGGTGGGTCTCCCCAAGGTTCCCTTACCTGGACCGTCCAGAGGAGAGGTTCATCATGGAAGCATTAAAACAGCTTTACCAGTGTGACGCCATTGACCGGTGAGACATCATATCTTTTTACATCTGCAATTTGTTATTCTCATCTCCACCAGATAAATCTACCACCATATGAGAATGCAAATCTTCTGCTTTCGCCATTAAGAGCAGAGGGAACATATCAAATGCTTGCAATTCTTTATAACTATCCTAACTTTAATATCTTGTGTTAGCTCATCCTTGTTGTTGTTGTTTTACTGCCGTGTGTGGTCTGTAGGAGAGGTAAAGTGACCCTGCTTGGTGAGCTGATGGTAGAGTTCCCCCTGCCACCAGGGCTGACCCGGGCCCTGCTCCAGGCTGCCTCCCTGGGCTGTGAGGACCTGCTGCTGCCTGTAGCTGCCATGCTGTCTGTGGAGAACATCTTCATCAGACCAGGTGGACAGTAAGGGCCCAGCCCCTGTGGTTTAGTCAATTACGATGTGGTTAGATATGTCCTGTATGGTCCTTTATGGTGTCATGGCATTGTATTTTTGTCAGGCGGTACTGTGTCATCACAGCTGTGTAACACTACCCTGTCTGCAGGCCACCCGGCGAGGCAGAAGGAGGCGGATAAGAAGCACCGGATGTTGGCAGCACAGGCGGGCAGCTGTAACGACTTCACCATACTTCTTAGTGTGTTTGAGAAATGCAAGGCCAGGTATATGTCCTTAACTCCCCCTAATGCTGTTGAATAGGCTACATTATATCCACAGCGTTCACAGGATCTCCTAACTTGAGCCTTTTTTGCCACGTGCCAGTGATGATGCGTCAGCTTGGTGTAAAGAGCACTATATACATTGGAGGGCGCTAAAGTAAGCCTTCAGTGTGGAGGCCCAGCTCAGAGAGATTCTCCTACGACTGCAACAGGTTAGTTTGTCCATTGTTTACTTGTTTGTTTCGGTGTTGCTAAAACTACGATGTGAAGTTCTGAGTTTGTCTATACATATTCATTGAAATTAACACAGGTAACGGGAATGTGCATTCATTGTTTACAGAAGACAGATTTCCCTATGGAGACGTTTGATGGCAATAAAAGTGAGCTGTTCAGGAGATGTCTCTGCGCAGGTTACTTTACTAACGTGGCTAGAAGGTACTGCTTGTATCCAAGTAATGGTGAGGTCAAGAAAGATAATGCAAATATTAGAGAAAGGTAACTCTATTTTTTTTTCTATTAGGCCAGTTGGCAAGGTTTTTACCACAATGGATGGGCACGGAACCATGGTTCACATTCATCCATCATCAACGGTAATGACTTTCAAGGCTTACATCTACATTTTATTTATTATCCAGAGCAACTTACAATAAGTGCATTCTTAAGGTGTCTTGGAAAAACAACATCTGACAATCATTACAAGTACATTTTCCTTCATCGAAGCCATTACTTGGCAAAGTCAGTGCCAGAGCAATCAAAGTTAAGTGCATTTTTTTTAATGTATTTTTTTATTATTATTTATTATATTTCACGTTGGGGTGGTTACACAAGTTAATTAAGATACTCATCAAAGAGGTACGTTTTAGCCGTTTTCGGAAGATTGGCAGGGACTCTGTTGTCCTGGCTTCAAGGGGAAGTTTGTTCCACCATTGAGGTGCCAAGACAGAGAAGATTTTTGCCTCAGCTGAGCGGGAGCTGCCCACCTGTGAGGGTTGGGTGGCCAAAAGACATGAAGTGGCAGATCGGAGTTCACGGGTAGTGTTGTAGGGTTTAAGCATAGCCTGCAGGTAGGGAGGTGCAGTTCCCTTTGCTGCTCCATAGGCAAGCACCATGGTCTTGTGACGGATGTGAACTTCTACCGGAAGCCAATGGCTTGTATTCAGATTTGTATTCAGATCAATTCAGAACAATCCAGAAAAAACAACAGTACTTTAGTCCCCATGAAAAAGAGCGCCACCTACTGGTGGTGGTGTCGGAATAGGTGTTGGTTTAGTATATACAGTATGGACTGTTGACCTAGGCCCTAGTGGTAGAATGGTGATTGACCAGTAGGACACAGATACAGAACACATGTTTATTACTGTGTGAAAGACAAACACTGCAGAAGAAGAGACTGATAATGGGTGGTGGAAGTAATGGTGTGTGTGTGGTTTATGGTTTTGCAAGAAGGACAAGGAATATATTGGATAACACTGTCAACAGTGAAAACTAATATCACTGTAGCAGGTAGCATAGGCTAACATTGATTGAACCGCTTTGTAACGTCACTATACCGTACACAGTGTAAGGATTGGTATGTAGAATCGCAAAATATAACACCATGTACATGGGGCTAGACAAACCTAGCACATAATAGAGAATCATGGACAACTTACAAGGGCAAAAGTGGGAAAGTTTCACCTTAGACTGGGATCCTATAGACTGGGATCTAGCATAGCATACCGTGGAACAGCGTATACTGTGGTTTTATACTGGAGAGGTCCGGGTGGTCAATTAAGGGGGATGATGACCTATGTTGGCGCCTCTGTGTCCCAGAGAGTGGGTTTGAGAGTGAGGGATTTGAGAAAGCGTTCAGGGGAACATGTAATCTCTCCTGAAGCTTATCTGGACTCTCCTTGTCATTACAGCTTTTTGACCAAGAGGCCCAGCTGGACTGGGTGATCTTTCATGATGTGCTGGCCACCTCACGGGTTTACATTCGGACGGTGTGCCCCATCCGCTATGACTGGGTGAAGGACCTGCTTCCGAAGCTCCACGAGGTGGATGTGTACGATTTGAGCAGTGTTGCTAGACAGGAGGTGACTGACGAGGAGATGGCCAAATGGGAAACCAAGGAAGCCGCTAAAAGACCAACAGGTGGGTGATCGACTCTGGTGACAAGTTTTGATTTACTTCACAGAATGTAATGTACACTACCGTTCAAAAGTTTGGGGTCACTTAGAAATGTCCTTGTTTTTTAAAGAAAAGCACAATTTCTGTCCATTAAAATAACATCAAATTGAAATACCGTGTAGACATTGTTAATTTTACAAATGACTGTGGTAGCAGGAAATGGCTGATTCTCAATGGAATATCTACGTAGGTGTACAGAGGCCCATTATCAGCAACCATCATTCTTGTTCTTATGGCATGCTGTGTTTGCTAATCTGTTGTGTTTGCTAATAAAAGTTTATCATTTTGAAAGGCTACGTGATTATTAGAAATCTCTTTTGCAATTATGTTAGCACCGCTGTTGTGCTGATTAGAGAAGCAATAAAACTGGCCTTCTTTAGACTAATTCAATATCTTCAGCATCAGCGTTTGTGGGTTTGATTACAGGCTCAAAATGGCCAGAAACACTTCTTGCGTACCATAGTCTAGCTGCACCCACAACAGCTCAATAGCGTTGGCATGGCGTCCACAGGGTATCGCATGGCATTGCAAAATGGAGTGATAGCCTTCCTTCTTCAAGATCCCTTTTACTCTATACATATCTCCCACTTTACCACCACCAAAGCAACCCCACTCACAGGGAACTGCTTGCTTACAGGCCCTTTTTTCTAAAACTTTAGTAAATACAAAATGTAAAGATAGAAAATTGTGACACAAATACAAATAATAACTAACATAAGTCTGTGCAGGACACAGGATAATGTTAGTATATGTGCATATAGGAAGAGTAGGACAGGATAATGTTGGTATATGTGCCTATAGGAAGAGCAGGACACAGGATAATGTTGGTATATGTGCATATAGGAAGAGTAATTGGAGAGATATTAAACAGTAGCAGCAGTAACACACGATGAGTGTGATGTGTATGTACACTATCACACAATAGTGAGTACATCCCTCACATTTTTGTAAATATTTGATTATATCTTTTCATGTGACAACACTGAAGAAATGACACTTTGCTACAATGTAAAGTAGTGAGTGTACAGCTTGTATAACAGTGTAAATTTGCTGTCCCCTCAAAATAACACAACACACAGCCATTAATGTCTAAACCACTGGCAACAAAAGTGAGTACACCCCTAAGTGAGAATGTCCAAATTGGGCCCAATTAGCCATTTTCCCTCCCCAGTGTCATGTGACTCGTTAGTGTTACAAGGTCTCAGGAGTGAATGGGGAGTAGGTGTTAAATTTGGTGTTATCGCTCTCACACTCCCTCATACTGGTCACTGGAAGTTCAACATGGCACCTCATGGCAAAGAACTCTCTGAGGATCTGAAAAAATAATTGTTGCTCTACATAAAGATGGCCTAGGCTATAAGAAGATTGCCAAGACCCTGAAACTGAGCTGCAGCACGGTGGCCAAGACCATACAGCGGTTTAACAGGACAGGTTCCACTCAGAACAGGCCTCGCCATGGTCGACCAAAGAAGTTGAGTGCACGTGCTCAGCGTCATATCCAGAGGTTGTCTTTGGG